>PVIH01006055.1:0-115923 GCA_004025045.1 Sigmodon hispidus
TAACAGACCTATTTGACAAAAATTTTAAATCATTGAAGAAAGAAATTGAAGAGGATATCAGAAAATGGAAAGCTCTCCCATGTTCCTGGATTGGTAGGATCAACATAGTAAAAATGGCAATTCTACCAAAGGCAATCTACAGATTCAATGCACTGCCTATCAAAATCCCAACACAATATTTTTTGGACCTTGAAAGAAGGTCCAAAAATGAAATTGAAAAAAATTCAATTTCATTTGGAATAACAGGAAAGCCAGGATTGCCAAAATGATTTTACTCAACAAAAGAACCTCAGGAGGTACCACCATCCCTGACTTCAAGGTATACTATAGAGGTACAGTAATAAAAACAGCCTGGTACTGGCATAAAAACAGACTTGTTGACCAATGGAATAGAATTGAGGATCCAGACATTAACCCAAAAACCTATGAACACCTGATTTTTGAGAAAGAGGCCCAAAACATTCAATGGAAAAAAGATAGTATATTTAACAAATGGTGTTGGCATAACTGGAAGGAAGTATGTAGAAAAATGCAAATAGATCCGAGCCTGTCACCCTGCACAAAACTCAAATCCAAATGCATCAAAGACCTCAACTTAACCCCAACCACTTTGAACTTGTTAGAAAAGAAAGTGGGAAATACACTTCTACAAATTGGCACAGGCCACCACTTCCTAAATATAACACCAGTGGCACAGGCACTAAGACCAACAATCAATAAGTGGGATCTCCTGAAGCTGGGAAGCTTTTGCAAAGCCAAGGACACTGTCAATAGGACAAAATGCCAGCCTACAGAATGGGAAAAGATTTTCACCAACCCTACAAGTGACAGAGGACTGATCTCTAAGGTATATAAAGAGCTCAAGAATTTAGATCCCAAAACCTTGAATAACCCTATCAAAAAATGGGGTTCAGATCTAAAAAGGGAATTCTTTGCAGAGGAACTACAAATGGCTGAAAGGCACCTGAAAAAGTGCTCTTCATCTTTAGCCATCAGAGAAATGCAAATCAAAACAACTTTGAGATACCACCTAACACCCCTTAGATTGGCTAAGATAAAAGGTACAGATGACAGCCTATGCTGGAGAGGATGCGGAGCAAGGGGAACACTCCTCCATTGTCGGTGGGAGTGTAAGCTTGTTCAGCCACTTTGGAATACAATATGGAGGTTTCTCAGAAAATTGAGAATCAATCTCCCCAAGGACCCAGCAATACCACTTCTGGGTGAATACCCTAAAGAGGCACATTCACACTCCAAAGGTATAAGCTCAACTATGTTCATAGCAGCATTATTTGTAATAGCAAGAACCTGGAAACAACCTAGATGTCCCTCAACTGAAGAATGGATTAACAAACTGTGGTACATCTACACAATGGAATACTACTCAGCAGTAAGAAAAAATGATATCCTAAAATTCACAGGCAAATGGATGGATTTGGAGGATATCCTCCTGAGCGAAGTATCACAAACTCAGAGAGATAAGCAGGGGATGTTCTCACTCACTAGTGGTCTCTAAACAAACAAACAGGAAAAAAAGCCAAACATGCCCAAGCAGCAAACCACAACCACTGAACAGCTTGGGACCAGAAACACCCTGGACTGACCCTTCAAGCCTCAGTCCATCTATAGGAACACCTGACTCACTCTTGAGGGAGGGGGGACAAAACTGGATTTGGCCGGGAGTGAAGACCTATTCAAGCATTATTGGGCCAGTGTGACCATAGGACTGTCTGCTCCCTGCCCAGGGAGGGGATGGGGAGTTGCAGAGAAGAAAAATGATCAGATGTGGTGAGAGGGGGAAGAGACTTTCAATAAGAATATACAGGGATGGGGAAAAAAATCAGAGGGAAAGCTGAACACAAAGAAAATATATGTGTAGTAATCTTATTTGCATTTCCACCCTTGATAAGCCATGCTTATGATTATTATCCTCTGTATAGTTATTTTTAACTCTTCAGCATTTTTAAATTCTTTTTACTCTTTTTTTGATGAATACAAAATAAAGAAGGAAAAAAAATAGGCTTGCAAACAATTAGACTTCAGAAGGTACAACTTAAGAGGGACAGATTAAGGACACTTAAAGATTTTCAGAAACTATTAGGGGATATCACCCACATACAACCTGTTATTAGTATTAAAAAATATTAACTGGTTCATTTGTTCAAAACTTTAGATGAAGATAAGGATCTGAACAGTCCCAGAGAATTCTCTGCTGAAGCTGAGAAAGAATTAGCATTGGTGGAAAAGAGATTACAAAAGGCACATGTTAACTGTATAGACCCAGACCTTGACTGCATCCTGGTTATTTTGCCTTCTGAATATTCCCCTACAGGGGTCATAATGCAAAGAGAAAATATTATATTAGAATGGACATTTCTGCAACATAGACCAAATAAAAAACTGAAAACATACATTGAAAAGATTTCAGATCTGATCTTCAAAGGAAAATTCAGGCTTCGACAATTGACTGGAAAGGATCCAGCAGAAATTGTTGTGCCTTTGACCAATGAGGAAATTGATCGAATATGGGCAGACAATGAACCTTGGCAAATGGCCTGTAGTGGTTTTCTGGGGGAGATTAATAATAAATATCCCCGAAGCAAAAGGATTCAGTTAATAAAGAAAACTAATTGGATTTTCCCCCATGAGGTACAGGATAAACCTATTTCTGGAGCTCCTACATTTTTTACTGATGCAAATAAAACAGGAAAGGCTGGTTATAAATCAGAAAACTTCAGTAAGGTGACACAGAGTCCTTGTGATTCTGTTCAGAAGGCAAAACTGTATGCCATTATTATGGTGTTATTGGATTTTACTGGACCTTTTAACCTGATAACTGACTCTCATTATGCAGAAGGAGTTGTATTTCATATTGAAACTGCTGACTTCATTCCTGATGATACAGAATTAACATTTTTGTTTGTACAGCTACAGGATATCATGAGAAATGGAACACATTCTATGTATATAACACATATCAGGGCTCATTCAGGCCTTCCTGGCCCTTTAGCACAGGGTAATGATGAGATTGATCGGTTATTGATAGGAAATGTGGTAGAAGTCTCAGAATTTCACAAGAAGCATCATGTCAATAGCAAGGGATTAAAGAACAGTTTTCCCATCACTTGGCATCAAGCCAAGGAAATGTTGCGAAAGTGTGAGAAGTGTTCCCTTTACAATCAAACATCCTTACCCTCTGGGAGTAATCCTAAGGGTACGAGGAGCAATGAGATTTGGCAGATGGATATGTTTCACTTCCCAGAATTTGGTAAGATGAAATATAACCCTAACCCTAACGCTAACCCTACCACCCTGAGTTCTGAAAATGCTAATGCAGTACTCACTCATCTCCTGGAAGCCATGGCCATATTGGGTATTCCTGATCAAATTAAGACTGACAATACCCCAGCATATGTTTCCCAGAAAATGAAGCAGATTTTTGGTTATTGTGAGATAAAGCACCTTACTGGGATACCACACAATCCCACTGGACAAGCAGTTGTGGAAAGATCCCATCGCACCTTGAAAGAGATACTTCATAAACAGAAAGGTGGTATGAAAAAAACCTAGGAAAAGATTACATAGTGCCTTGTTGACATTAAACTGTCTTAATGCTGATGAGAAAGGAACTTCAGCTGCAGAGAAGCACTGGGTAATAGAAAGGACTCCTTAGTTGAATCAATCTGTTTATTTCAAGGATCTACTAACTTCAGAATGGAAGCCAGGGCATGTGCTTCATTGAGGTAGGGGTTTTGCTTTTGTTTCCACAGAAAAAGAGAAAATATGAGTACAAACAAGATTGATAAAGAACCGATTCGAAAAGAAGAACCCTCCTGAGGAGAAGGAGTAATGGCTCGTCTACTGATAAGACAATTGGATATGTGGTAAGGAACATTCATTTAACTAATGTGGGGCAGGATCTTAATTTTGTTTTTACAAAAGAATGGATACAGCCCTCTTCACAAAGCTAAAAGGATGCTGAATGCTCAGATTTCTGAAACATTATAAGGACTACAGAGGATTACAAGGACACCTGACACTGACAGGCGCTAAGGGTAATTTCTCTATTCTCACAACTGTACATCTATATCTAATGATTATGTATTTATGTATATAAAGGAGGTCCTAGTTTGGTAACAAAAAGGCTGGCTTTGGAGGTGGATCAAGTGGCTTTCTCCCTCTCTAAACCCAAGCGTATTGGTAAATAAAACCTTAAAGACTCTGTCTCACATCAGAAAAGCCACCTGAGGTGAGACAGAAAAATAGATGAAATATATAAGGACCAATATCATCTCACTTTTATTTTAAGTCTTAAATCTTACTTCTTTCTGCTTTTCTTACTCTCTTAATCTAAAAATCTTGTCTGCACACAATTCTTTCTGATGGTTGAATATCTTCAGTTAATAGTATTCACTGGAATAATCCTAACCCTAACCCACTATAAAAAACAATTTCTCCTACCAACAATCTCCAAGACATCCAGAAGGAAGAAGGGGCCCCCACCGAAAAATAAAAAAGCAGAAAACAAAAGACCTTTGAGACAGAGAAAGAAGAAACCTGCTGTATGTCACTCATTGATCACTTTTGAGGTATAGACCAATCAGGACAGTTGTAAGATAGTTTCATATCATATCTTTAACAAGAATTTCAGATGGACTCTCTCAGTACAATGAGAATGGTTATAGACATTTGAGGAATGGTTATATATATGTTTACAGTTACTTCATTAGGACTTAACCATTGTTTAGTTTACAGGACCCCATAGAGATACCGTTGACCACAGGCCAGAATGAAGCAACTTAATGAAAGAATTACATCCCTTTCCCAATAAGTTGGTCATCCAAGGGAGGGTTATGGTCAACTATCATTTTGATATGATAGTTATAAGTTAATCTTGAGTAGAGGATAGAATGATATTATAGATGTAGGAATTTCAAAAAAAAAGAGAGAGTGAGAGAAAGAAGGAAAAGGGAATAGATAGGAGATCATTATACTTGCAAACAACTATAAACCAAAGGATGTATGAAAAATGAATTGCCATGGTACAAATGTTTGAATATTGATACAAATGGGAAATCAATCTATATGTTTGATTGAGATAATATGTATATTGCTACAAAGTTGAATGTACAATTTCCTTAATTTGCATGTGTCTACCTCTGTTTAAAATATTTTGCACATTGATGTGTATTAAGTACATTGCCATTTCCATAATGCAATTTCTACCTCTAATTATTTATGCTAGTCATAACATTTGTTGTAACATATACACAAGTTGTTTTATATAACTCTGTTTAGATATTTTGTATAATAATATATAGTTAGGATATTGTTGTCTTTTGATACGAAATGTGTATCTTGGTCAATATTCATAAGATTTTTATACTTGAAATTATTATGGAGGAGCTGTACACTCATTTTGGAATGCCTATTTTTATAATGTTAGCTTCACTTTCTTGGTTGATTGGGATTGCTGATTATGCTTATTCCAATTTGCCATCCAATAATCAGGGTACCAGGCTTCTCGTAAACATGTTAGAATATGTCAGGTAGATAGGCATCTTCAACCGCTTCATAGACTGAGAGAATATTGTATTCAAGATCTTGTTATCTCGAATTTGGCCTTGAGAGACATGACTACTCCTGGCATCACCGTTACTTTCTCAAGGTGGTGTTGAGCATCACGGATATCTTGCAAAGAGATTGTCTTGTTTGGCAAACAATGGCCTGAGGAGCAAAGAATGGCACTTGCCCTGACTGCTGTCAGCATGCTCACTATCTGAAATGGATGAGCAGGATGAAGGATAGAGACTGCTGAAGCCTGCCTAGACAGGTTAAGACAGTCCTACCAAAAAATACCCTGCTTCTATGGAGACTTGTCAGACATCATAGGTCCGTAGCGAAAAGGATGGATGTGCCTGTTGTACAGAGAAGTGGTGGATGACTGTCCAGGTAGTTAACTGTTGCTGTCTTCTCCTAAATTTTGGAAGTTACTTCATCATGCTTTCAACTTCAGGTATATATTTTCCTTCTCAGGTCTTGATGGTGTTGAAGAATGGATAGTTGAGATTTTTATTACTTCACATCTCAGCAAGGACACTCAGGTGTTAGAACTTTATTGTTTAAGATAAACAGCCTTGAAGAAATCCCTGTGCATTTCCTTGTATCAACATTTTAGACATTAAATTGCACCTTGTATTTGTTGTTTGTTAGTGGTAGTTTGACCTCACTTATGTTAGTACCTTTCTCTTCCCCAGACACTGCCTTATGATGATCCCTATAGTATGTAGTTTTATATTTAGTTTAGAACCCTCTTATGTAGACAGAAGGGGGAGATGTAGCAGGAAATCTGAAGTTACACAGATAAACCATGCCAGAGTGCTGAGCAGGGCAGAGCATAGTCAACTGAGGGAAAACGACAAAAGAGGGACACGCTGGAAGATGGAAGTGGACACACGTTGCAGGACGAGTGGCGTGGGGTAGGAAGGACCATCCAGCTGGGTCCGCTCCTGCTCTCTGCAGCACAGATCATTCCTGCTCTCCAGGGACTGCTCCTGCTCTCTGCAGTGCAGATCGTTCCTGCTCTCCTTGGATCGCTCCTGCTCTCCATGGATCATTCCTGCTCTCCACTGTTGGGATCACTCCTGCTCTCCACTTCTCTGCCCTTCTCCTACCCTTCCTCTTCCTCCCCTGGAAAAATCCCTGTTATGTAAGTAACTTTTAAATAATAAACATTATTTAACACATATCTTATGGTGGGTTAGTACAGCAATAACTGGTCATAAAGTAAATATAAATAGATACAAAAAATGGTAATAACCCTTGTATCTTATTAGACCACCATGGCCTAAAGTTAGAATTCAACAACAAAAAAGCCTACAAACTCATGGAAAGTCAACTTTTCTACATTGAAACACCCCTGGGTCAGGGAAGAAGTTAAGAAAGAAATCAAAGACTTTCTAGAATTTAATGAAAATTAATCTATAGCATACCCCAAGTTATGGGACACAATGAAAGCAGTGTTAAGAGGAAAATTCATAGCACTAGGTATCCATGTTAAAAAATCCATAGAAAGGTGACAAATGCGATCTATGAACTCAGCTAAAGGCTTTAGAACAATTAGAAGCAAAATCACCTAGAAGAAGTAGATGACAGAAAATAATCAAACTTAGGGCTGAAATCATTACAATAGAAACAAAGAGAAGAATACAAAGAGTCAATGAATCAAAAAGTTGGTTCTTTGAGAAAGTCAACAAGATAGGCAAACTAAGCAGAGGTTGATGTTGGCATAGCTGGGTGGTAGTGTGTGGAAAAATGCAAATATTTCCAAGCCTACCACCCTGCAGAAAATTCAAATCCAAGTGGATCAAAAGTGGATCAAAGGCCTCAAAATAAACCCAGCTACACAGAACTTGATAGAAAGGAAATTGGAAAATACCCTATAATGCATTGATACAAGTGAGCCCTTTCTAAATAAAACACTAGTGGCACAGATTCTAAGAACAACAATCAATAAGTGGGGCCTCCTGAAACTGAGAAGTTTCTGTAAGGCCAAGGACACAGTCAGTAAGACAAAGCAACAGCCTACAGAATGGAAAAAGATTTTCACCAACCCTACAAGTGACAGAGGATTGATCTCTAAAATATATAGAAAACTAAAGAAACTAGAGCCCAAAACTCTATGTAACCCAATTAAAAAAAGGGGTTCAGGACTAAAAAAGAAATTTTCAGCAGAAGAATTACAAATGACTGGAAGGCACCTGAAAAAATGTTCCACATTTTTGGTCATCAGAGAAGTGCAAATCAAAACAATTTTGAGTTAACACCTTACACGTGTCAGAATGGCTAGCATCAAAAACACAGATGACCACCTATGCTGGAGAAGATGTGGAGCAAGGGGAACACTCCTCCATTGTTAATGGAGTGTAAACTTGTTCAGCCTCTCTGGAATGCGGTATGGTGATTACACAGAAAACTCAGAATCACTCTCCCCAAGGATCCAGAAGTACTACTATTGGTCATATACCCTATAGATGAACATTTGTACCCCAAAAGCATTAGCCCAACGATGTTCATAGCAGCATTAATCATAATAGAAAGAACGTGGAAACACCTAGATGCCTCTCAACTGAGGAATGGATTAACATACCATGATATATCTACACAATTGATTACTACTCAGCAGTAAGAAAAAATGATATCCTAAAATTTGTAGGCAAATATCCTCCTGTGCAAGGTCCAACAAACCCCAGAAGGATAAGCATGGGATGTATTTACTCATTAGTGGACTTTAACCAAGACCATTCTTATTTCTTTGAAAGATGATAGGTGAATAAAGTGATTTAAAATACAAATACACACACACACACACATACACACACACACACACACACAAAAAAAAAAACCTTCTGGTTTGATTCTAGAAGGGATTCTTAACAAAATTTTGTGGTAACCATTTTGCATTCATGGGCATTAGCTCTGACCTACTGTGTTTTCTTCAACTGTAGCTGAGACTAGCCTGGCTTGGGGAGCTTTAGATTTTTTTTTTTTAATATTTCATGTATTTTAGAGAAAAGTGAAGTTTTATTACAATATTTTTTTTGCTATCCTAAATGTTTTGTCTTTTTCTATAAAGTTTCATATTGATTTTCAAAAAACAAAAAAGCAAAATAAATTGGAGGCGTGGTAGTACATGTTTATCATTCTGCCACTGGAAAAGCAAAGACAGGAACATCTTTGGGGATTACTGATCAGCCTGTCTAACTAAATTGGTAAGCTCCAGGTCAATGAAAGACCTTGTCTCAAAGGAGGTAGATTGTGTTCCTGAAGATAGCATTTACAGTTGTCTCTCTTACACACACACATGCACAGGCACATGAATACACACAGACACACACAGAGACACACAATAGTTAAATTTGGCAGATAAAGCAAAGGATTTTTTTTTCATGAATCCAAAGATTTCAGGCAATTCTGGTTTTAATTGACTTAAGGGCACACTGTAAAGCATTCTCTCAGGTCTCAGATTTCATGAAGCACATCACTTCTAACAAAATGAAACTAGAATAGAAAATGAATGAATACATTGAATTCACTGTATCACATTACCCAAATTTTAATTCACATCGGTTAGAATTTAAATGTAAAAATTTGAGTCTACAGAGATAGCTTTGTAGTTAAGAGTACTGGTTGACCAAAATTTGGTTCCCAGAATACACATGGTCAGTTACAACCATCTGTAACTCTAGTTTCAGGGACCTTGATGCTCTCATCTGAATTCTGTGAGTACTAGACATGAATGTGGTATACATACATTCAACACAGTCAAAAATATTCACATAAATAAATAAAAAGTAATAGTTACAAAAATAACTTTTAAAATGTATCTAAGTATGTTAGCATCTCAAACTTTCATATTAATTCTAAATATGTATTAAGAATTGTCTGATCTTTCCAACTATACTAATGTTTTATTTTCTATTATTCTTCACTGGACATGTAAAGCTAATGAATATTGGGACCAATAAAAACAACAACAATAAATGGATCATAAACATGATGTCTTTTGTCTCCCTTCAACCTGTCAACTATCAGAAAATTGATTGTACTGTAATATATTCAATGTGAAACATAGGAAGGAAATGGCTTTTGAATATCTAGACTGCACTGGGTACTTCAGGAATAATTTTTTTCTTCTGTGTGAAGTGACAAAGAGGTTGGTTTGCTGGAGGGAAGTAAGTCATGAGAAAAATATTAGGTTCAGAGAAAAGTGGAGGAAGTCCAACCTTGTAAGAATAGTGTGTGTAAGTCTACTGAGTTTAGAAATGTCTTCTTCTGGCTTTGGTTATTTTGGTTGTTTGGTCTGAGTAGATTAAATAGACCATGAGTATGGCTTAGCTGGGGATAAAAAGGTGTTGTCCTTGAGAAGTGAGTCTATAGAGGAAAGAAACCTATCTGGTAATTTCAATGATGAATTGTGAAAGGAAAGTATAAAACATAATAAATTATGATGAGAAGCATAAGTGAGAATTGTTTCTGCTCAAAGTATTTACATTTTATCAAGTATTAAATTAGCAATGTTTAGAAGGGTTTTAAGTAGATAAATCTGTATACAGAAAAACACACCATAAAATGTGTAATACATCTCCCAAAGTCAGCCACATCTTCTTGGAACCAGGGAAACACAATGGAGTACTACTTAGCAGTAAGAAAAAAATGATATCCTAAAATTTGCAGGCAAATTGGTGGATATGGAGAATATCCTCCTGAACGAAGTATCACAACTCCAGAAAGATAAGCAGGGGATGTACTCACCCATTAGTAGACTCTAAACAAAAAAGAAAAAAGCAAAGCATGCCCAGGCTTCAATCCACAACCACTGAACAGCTTGGGATCTGAAACACCTCAGACTGACACCTGAGATCCCACTCTCTCTAGAGGAACACCTGACTCAGTCTTCATGTTGGGAGGAGAAAACTGGATTTTCCAGGAGTGGAGGCTGAACTGAGCAATATTCGGACTTTGGAACCTTGGGACCTCCTGCCTATGCTGGGAGTCGGGGTTGGGGAGCTGTGGAGAAGTGAGAATGACCTAATGTGGTGGGAGGGGGAAGGGACCTTGAATAAGAATATACAAGGATAGAAAATGTGAATTCTTTATTCATAATAATAATAAAAAGAAAAAAGAAAAGGGGATACAGGACTATTAAAACAAGTAACAATAAAAATAGCATGTACTTTCATAGTAACCATGTGCTTAACATAAAACACAAATTAAAAAAACTTGAGAAATAAGGAAGACAAGCACTGAAAGAGAAAACCCATTCATCTCTGGAAACCAACTTCTGCTTCCATGGGTATAGTTTAATTTTTCTTATTCAAAACTTGATTAAAACAGCCTTTGGTTTGGCACCAGACTGTGCTGAAATAATCTCAAATTCTGTTTAGTCAAATAACTAAGAGAGGCACTGGATTATTATCAAGCACTGAGACATTCATTCTGCAAAGCTGTTACTCACAGAGCAGCCAGAGGTTCACTCAGGACCTTAGAGAGAATAACTGGGTTTTCAAACTCCAAAAGCAAGATGTCAGGCTCAAAGGCTCATTGCATTTTTTCCTTTCTGGAGAAATTGCAACTGTATCTGGGGATCTTCTAAACTCTAGTGATTCACATTGTAACCAGGGGAGGAAAAACTAACTTCGAATATGGACTTCATCTGTAGAATTTACTTGAGAAATATCCTAGTCTGTGTTCTGTTGCTCTGAAGGAACACCATGACTACAAGACTCTTACTCATAAAAGCATTTAATTGAGGCTTGCTTACAATTTCAGAGGTTTAGTCCATTATCCTCATGGCAGAAAGCATAGTGGTACATAAGCAGACATGGCACCTGAAAGCTATACGTCCAAATCCATAGGCAGCATGGAAATAGAGACAAAAGTGGCCTGGCTTGAGATTTTGAAACCTCTAGCGATACATTTTCTCCACCAAGGTCACACCCATCCTCAAAGAAGACCATACTTTCTGATCCTTTCAAATAGTACCACTTAGAATGCATGCAGATAGATGAGCCTTCAGGGGCTAGTTTTATTCAATCCACCACAGGAAGCCAAAACAAAATAATTATGATCTTTGAAGTTAAATTAGGAACACAAAACATTTGTTCTATAACTATAATGCAAAAAAGGAGACTAACATACTGGCCTTTCAAGAAACAAAATCACAAGCACTCACCTCTAAATGTATACCCAAATACTAACACTATTCTCCATACTTTTGTATTATTTTGTTAATTTATTTTTATTAATTTTGATTTTATTTATTTTAAGTATATCATGCATTTTGACTATATTGACACCACTACACACTACTCCCATTCTCTTCTCCTAAATCTCTCCCAAGTTTTCTTCTTTTTCTGCTTCCCACTCTCCTTTCATGTTGATATTGGATAGCTCTATGTCTCTGAGAAGAATCTAGAATTTATTGTATAGTCAAAGCTAGTTTTGACCTTGATGCTTTTCTTCATCCTTTCTTCATTTGTTAATAAGCTTATGCTACCACAGCCAGCTAGCATCAGTGACTATAGTTTTTCTTTTATCGTATAAGTATAGATAAAGAAAAATACACACATGTAATAAGGAATAAAATACATGTGTGACATGCGTTAGCACTAATTACTTTGCTTTAATTGTTAATGTGCAGATTTTATTCTTCAGAATATTTTTAGATTCATTTATTCTGATTCCTTAGACCATGACTATGATTAATTTTACTTTCATGTAAATATTTCTTGATATTACATGAATACTTTCATGTAATATTTCATGAAAATATTAGTTTCATTATTGTATATGTACATATGAGTTGAAGAAGATAGCAAAGTCTAAAGAAATAATCAATTACCCAAAGCATAATTCTTTCATAATGATTAAACAAATAATAAGTGTGTGAAGTCCTGATGAGATAAGTGGATTTCTAAATCAGTGCACAAATTTCTAGCAATTTGGTTTTTTTCTTTTACTTTTGAAAAAATAATATAATATTACAATATTTTTTCTTTCCCTTTTCTCACCCCTTGAAAGCCTACCATATAACCCTCCTTTATGTTAAAATTCATGTCTTGTTACATGTTTGTGTTTCTAAGGGTAAGGACCTATCTTGAGATAGATCTTTCTATGTATTACTAGCTTTTCTGGGACTTGCTATATACATCAGACTAGACTTGAACTGACAAAGGCTACCTCCCCCTCCCTTGCCTCTGAGTGCTGTATTTAGACCATGTACCATCATATTTAAAGTATGTGCTTAACTTTATATTTTTAGGGAGGCTACTAAGAGACAGATAGGGAAAGATTTTAGTAAATACGACTATATAGATTTTGTTTACTCAGTCTCACAGAACCTGTGAACAATCTTTTATGATCACTGCTATTTTTCATGGTTGGATATGAAAAGAAAAAGTTGGTAAATATGGTAGTTAATTATGAATGATCATCACAGGCTTACAAGTTTAAATTGAATTGGTGGGTCTGTTTGGGAAGGATTAGAATGTGTGGCCTTGTCAGAGGAAGTTTGTCCTTGAGGGCCAGGAGCTTTTGAGGTTTTAAGAGTCTTTTTTCATTCACGTGATGCTTTCTGCCTTGTTCTTTCCATTTTGAGTTGAGATCTCTGTCATTCCTGACACTATGCAGTTGATCTGACACCTGCCATCGTAGATCTGAATCTGTGAATCCTCAAAACACTTTTTTATATAAGTTGTATTAGTTGTGATATCTTATCACAATCAAAAGTATTGCAATAACTTAAGGCCTCACTATGGCTTATCTATTCTCATTGACCTACAAGCCACAGGGATCTGCTTTTGTTCTCAGAAATGTTATTATCACTAATTACTATCCCCAATGTTTTTTCTACATGCATTTGGAAGATTAAATTTTTGTCCCCTTACTTCTATATCAAGCATTTTACAGACTGAGCTGAATCCTCAGCTTCAGGTATTCTTCAAAATACTCTTTGCTTTGAATTAAATGAAAAGTTCATGGACCTAGGATCATGGAAGGTCTAAACTTACACAGGTTTTTAATGCCAAAGACAAAAACAAAACAGAAAATGGAATTCTATTGCTTATGGAAAGGAATTTATCTCACTAGCACTTAGACTTTTATTCTATGATTCTTAGGATCATATAATTTTTTGAACAGAATTGGAGCTCATTTTCATTTATGAAGAGTGATGATCATTTGGGTGTAGAAGGCAAGAACATTACTTTAGAAACACACTGCAATCAACACTCAATTGACACTCAAGCAGAGATGCATAATTAAACAGAAGCATCTGTCTGTAAGCTGTCAAAATTTCTAAATTTGTTTTATCCGTATTTCTATACAAATCATTTTATAAATTTATTCACAGATTTGATAATGAATTGAATTCAACAGAAAAAGGAAATGATCTAAGAATTTGTCTATATTAGCAGAGACAACCATTAGTGTGATTAATGGGTCTGAAATGGGCTTTGCAGAAAAATTTTCTGCATTAGTATGAGGAACTGACTTCAAATACTCATCATCTAATTAAAAATATCTTGAATGACCATCCATGCACACGTGGCTCTAACTTCAACTTAGAGGGGAGTAGACAAAAGAGGCTCACTGGAGATTGCTGGCTGCCAGGTTCAGAGAAAGAATCTACCTCACAACAAAGTGATAGTACAGAACATCCCAAATCTTTGACTGGTTTCCACATCTGCTCATCAGCATTCATGTTTACCGCAAGCACAGGTCTATACATCACAACATCACATTCACATAAATACACATACACACACATACATTATGAAGATTATATGATATTCAGTTATGAAGAATATATGATAAAGTAGATTCACTGAACTGCAATGGTGAGAACTACACAATGTATTATTTGTCTAGAATCCCAAACACTAATTTCATAAAAATGTCTCATATAACACAAACTCAAACTCTTTAACTTAATTTTTTTTTTCTTTTGGGAAATACAATTAGCTGGTAAAATGAAATAAAATTGCCTAAGACATCAAAAAATGCATGCATATCAAGAATTGCCTAGCATGAAATGGAAAACTTGTTTAGTAATTGTTGTTGAAAGTTTTTCCAGGGTTAAATAAAAAACTTTCTCCAACCCCTAAATTGTATTGTATGCAAATGCAGAAAATGAAATGAAGACTGACCCTTTATTTTCTGATCGTGTCATTCAGTTTGTTTCTACAGTTCTTTGAAGTGCAAAAAAAATAAATAAATAAATAAAAGAAGAAGATCCCCTCAGACTTTTGTGAGTTAGATGGGTGAGTGCTAGTTTCTAAGCTTTATTCTTCATGACTGAGTGAGCATCAGTGCTCTTGACATATTTCTCCAGGATTTCTCTAATCTTGTAATTTTACTTACTTATTGTGATGATGCATATATAGAAAAAATAAGTTAGGCATATCCATTAATCTTCTCTACACTTCTGTTGCATGAGATTCTGCACATACCCAGGGTTATATAGGTTGTATTAAATGTATTCTCACTCTATTCTACACAATCAAACAACTGGGAGAAAAAATTTTAGCAAATATAGTTTTTCTCTATCAAAATCACTAATCACCCTTTTTCTAGCATTATTTCATTAAAAAAACAATGAGTGAGAAATGAAAGAAAGAAAAGAAAATTAAAATAATAAAAGGAATTAATCCTTATTATTTATTTTTTCCATACTAGTTTCAACTTTTTTCCATAGCCTATTTTCTTCTTTAACTTTCATTATGTCTTCTCCCCTTCATCTTGAGTATTGTATAGTTCTCTCTCTTTTGACCATCATGGTTGTCTTTACCTCTTAGTGGCCGACATCATTATAAAAACAATCACAGCTGGTCAAAGAACATGTGAAAGAACACATTTAAAAATATACCTTTATAGGAAGAAATACTTGAGGGCAACATTCAGGCATAGGCAGCTGCTCCCCCAGGCCACTCCTACAGAAGAAATGAATTAATTTGGTGATCAAAGTCCATGTCAAAATCTCCAACTTACCTGTGAACACTGAAGCACTCTTTCTTCTAATACTATAATACATGTCAATTACAATATTATATCTCTGTCAACTACAACCATAGATTGGGAGATGTCAAAAACCCATTTGACTTTTTTAACTTAATTGCCTAAAACATCACAAATGCATTCATACCATGAATCACCTACCATAAAATGGAAAACTTGTTTAGCAATACAAAACCACATTTGCCTCCCACCACCAATTGTATTGTATAGAAATGCAGAAAATGAAGAAAAGACTGACACTTCATTTCCTGATCAGGCTTATGGACCACTTTGTCATTCATCTATCGCTATTTTCACTTTATTCAGAGTCACTTTTTTTGTTATCAGAAATATGCAAAGCAAATAGAATCACTTTGAAATGTGTAAATGATACGTCTATGCGTATGTGTGCATGTGTTTTCCACAGTGTGAATAGTTCTTCAAACACTTTTGTTTTTTAATTTCTGATACATGAGTCCATAGATGGAGGGCAAATGTTAAGTATACTTTGCCATTAGTGTGTAGTTGATGAACTGCAACAGCCTCTAACTGTTTGGATAGGAGAGTGAGTACAAAGCATCCATTTTATTTTACAGATAATAAAATTGAGACACACACAATCGTTAGTTGCTTCAGGCCACACATTATGAATCAAAACCTGTAATACATTTTAATACCTGAGTCACATATGTATTCTGCAGCTTTATCCACTGTATTAGAGGTAATTGCAGATTCTACTATAAATCTTGTTAGAGTGCTCATGATAAGATGTTTCAAAAATCAATTTTTTTAATTAGAGAAGAGTACTTTTTCAAACAGATTTTTCTGTACAGTTCAGATTAATTTTTCTTATTTTTTTTATTATTGTTTCATGTGTTTTGGGTATTGAACAAGTTAACAGGTGCCAGGGCACATAGAAAGAAATCAGTAGACATCAGGGAAGCTGGTTGTAACCTCCAACTGTGGGTACTAGAAATGGAATCCAAGTTGTCATTCTAGTGACTGACATCTTTATGTGATAACTTGTCTTAAAGGCCCATATTTAAACACATACTTCTAATGCTTTCTATAGAAAATAGCTTCAGCTAATGCTGAAAGGCCCAAAGGAGCTTGGTTGTGGCTTTGCCTTTATCTCATGCATCTTGTTTTCCACTCCATTGCTAGAGGCCATGTCTCACTCCTGTGAATCTGCTTTGATTCAAATGTAATACCTTTTTAGCCTATAGGGCTTGTTTTGTATGGTGCTTTCTTTATTTTACATGTACGAAGTTAGGTGAGGCTGCATAGGTATGTTTACCCATTGAGGTAAGCCTTAGGTGTTCTTCCTTCGTGATACCTACATTGTTTTATAAGACAGGGCTCACAGGAGCCTGCATCTTACTGATCAGGCTTGGCTGTGTGGTTCCTGAGTCCCTCCCTAATGTTCTTTCATCCCCAGCAAATAATTTCAAAATAGATTTTGGAATGGAATTAGGGTTTTTAGGCTTTCACAACCATCACTTAACACATTGAACATCTTCCTAGTCCCAGTCTTCTGCACCATTTCTAACTGGTATTATGTCTTCTGCACCATTTCTAACTGGTATTATGGAACTCACTTGATTGATGATCTGTACTTCCTCTGTTTGGAACATTCTCTCTACGAAATAACTGGATTTCTGTCTCATTCATTCTCGGATTTCTATGAACAAAATAGAAGTAACTGTCATCTAGATTCTTAGTTAACATCAGCCAAATAAAGTAAACTAATAAAAGACCCGAGAACCTTTGTTTTCATTTGAGGGCACTATATATCAGGTCACACTGATCAATGAAATTTAATTTGACTTCAAATCTTATGTGATCTGTATTTCAATTTTATTTATACAAAAAGATTAAATCACAACTTCTCCACTTTTCACACCTCTCTTCCCTTCCTTTCCCATCCTTATCTCCCTTACAGTCATGTCCATCTTTTATTATCTTTACTCTTCCTTTTCTTCTCCATTTTCTGTCCTCTATTCCCCTAACTTACTGCTCCTTCACCCTCTCCCCACCCCACTCCTATGTTCTCTTTCCTGCCTTACCCATTCCTGTTTTTCTGTCATACATTCTTATAATGTACTCTAAAAGGACCTGAAATACAATGTGTCTGTTTTAGTCTCTGGGCCATTGGGATTACTGGTGTACACTGAAGTATCCCTGGTTAGGTAATAGAGTTCAACTTAGAAATGTGATGGCCTGTGTCAAAACAATGTAAGATTGTTTGTGTGTGTGTGTGTGTGTGTGTGTGTGTGTGTGTGTGTGTGTGTGTACTTGTGTGTGTGTACTTGTGTGTGTGTGTGTGTGTGGTGTTCAAAGGCCTACAGGTGTGAATGGAGTGGAGATATCTCAACTTGGAGTTTAAAGTCAAAGGACAACATTGTGAAGTTGATTCTTTTTCCACTACTATAAGACATTTTCAACACTAAATCTCATCATTCCCCAACCACACTCATGATTCTTGAGACAAGATCACTCATTGACCTATAACTCACTAAATAATTTAGGTCAGGAGGTCTGCAACCCCTATGTCTGGGATTACAGAAGTACACTATTGCTCACAGTGTTTCACATGCATTCTAGGGATCAGTCACAAGTAATGAGGTTTACATGGAGGGCATATTAACAACTGAGCCACCTTCCTATATACAAATATAAAATTTAAACCATTTTAAAGGAATCTAAAATTTAAAAAAAATATGATTTTAAAGTTTCAAGATTAGCTTTTGGTCATGGTTAAGACATTCATGGTTAAGTACTATGCTACTAGTACCTCAAACTAATGTTTGAAACATTCACAAATATCCAAAGCAGTACTCAGAGTCCATTAAACCACTCTGTTCCTCTTTTAGATTATGCAACACTAGCCTCTGCTCTACATTTCTGAATTTGTTTCTCCTTAATAATAATCTAAATGTACAGCTGTAATACTTTGCTGTGTGTGGCTAGCTTTCTGAGTTTGGATCAAGTTTTAAAGGTGCATCATAATGTAGTGTTCATGAAGCATCATTCTTATCCATAGTTACTATTCATTTTAAATATATCATATTTATATGAGTGTGCAGTTTTTCCTGCCCTTGACTAGACTGGATGGTACTGCTCTGCTGAAAAGATCTTGGTATTCTTTACTGAAATTGCTTATTGTTGTTTTATCTCTGAACACTCAGTTCTGCTTACTGGACATCTTTCTAGTATGGCAACAGTGCCACATTGTAATCATTTTTTTTTTTTTTTGGTTCCAGTATAGGTTTTGGGATTGTGATCTGTGAGCATTCTCATCTACTCTGATATCATGTGACTGTGCTGAATATTCAGGTCTCATGTAATTCCACAGGAATAGATGCATCAGCTTTCCATAGTAACTTCCCTAACTCCTTTCTAACTTAGATATCTTTGTATCTTTTCTTGCCTAGCTGCTGGTCATTCCTTCTTACTGAATGATGAACTCTAGCTGTAGCAGTCAGTATTCTTCTCTTGCTCTAGACTTGAAAATACTTCTCTCTTGCTGTTGAAAAAGACACTAAGTGTAATTTTTTTCAGAAACTCTCTAAAACATAGCAATGTTTAAAATGTTTTAACTTCAAAATTTTAATTATAAATATGTTTTGGGTTTCATCAAATGGTACATTGGCATCTATAAATATCATTAACTTTTATTATAAAATTTGATTTTAAAACAGAAACATCCCAATTATTTGCCAAACATTCCTTGGGATTCTCAGTGTAGTTCTTCTTATTTCTTTCTTTGTTTGTTTCAGTAATATTTGTTGCAGTTATACACTTTTAATTACTTTAATATATTTTTTCCATAGGGCTTTAGTATTAAGATAAAATACACAATCAAACTATTAATCAAGAAATATTTTTCCATCTTAGTTAGAATTTCTGCTGCTGTGAAGGGACAACATTTGGAGTGACCAACTTAAAGTTCAGAGTTCAGTCAATTATCCTAATGGATCATGGCAGCAAGTAGGCAGACACAATCCTGGAGTGGTAGCTGAAAGTACAGAAAGTTGGCTGTCTCACTTTGAGTAGCTAGAGCATATATGAGACCTCAAAGCCCATCTCCATAGTGATACACTTCTTCCAACAAGGACACACCTACTTCATCAAAACTACACTTCCTAAGAGGTCTGCTCCCAAGAAGCTTATGGGGGACAAATAGAGTCAAACCACTACATTCTACTCTCTGGTCCCCATAAGCTTATAATAGTATCATTATTGCAAATGCACTTAGTTCAACTTCAAAAGTCACCATAGTCTATCACAGTCTCAACAATGTTTAAAAGTCCAAAGTTTAAAGTCTCTTTAGAAATTCAAGTAACCTTTCAACTGTAATCCTTTATAAAAGCAAAATAAAAAAAGATCACATATTTCTAACATATAATGACAAAAGATACACACTCTTGTTACAACACATAGAGAAGGGAGCATATTGAGGAAATACTGGACAAAAGCAAGACCAACAACCAGCCAGGCAAGTTCCAAACTCTTCATTTCTATGATTGATGTTGAATTGCTCTTCAAATCTCCAACTCCATTCAGGTTTTTTGGCTGCAACACATTTCTTTCTCTTGGGCTAGTTTTACTCCTTTTTAGCAGGTCTCCTCAGCAGATAGCCAGTGATTTTGGCAACTCTAATATTTTGTTGTCTCCAAGGCAATCTTGGCTTCAATTTCACAACTTTACATAATGGCCATTCTAGGCCTCTATTCAGGGACACCCCAGACACATGCCTGACCTTAGCAATTTTCCTTAAATGTGGAGGCAAATTCTAAAACCAAATTTTCTATACTTAATGCCTATGTTCTTAACCACATGGACAGGGCTGCCAAGTTCTGTAATATGAATACTAGTTATTAAATGGAAACTCAGAGCCAAATATCAGGGAAAATCTTAAATATCAGAGAGAGGAAACAGACCACATTAAAATCTCACTCAGTAAGCTTCTCAAGTTAAAAACTATCTTCCAGTTTCCTCAGCCCTGCTCCTAGACACTTCTACAGAATAAATCTGTCTTCCTACACCTGCCTTAAATACTTTTTCTTCCAGTTATTGCACTTCTAGATAAAACTGCATCATATTCTAGAGTTAAGGTTAAAGGTTCAACTACTACTATTTGGAAGTTAGACCTTGAACTGACAGAAAGGTGTCTTGTTTCTGGAGTTATGAAAATAACAGCATAGGTCACCACTCCAGGTCTCTCTTGTATTAAGATTAAAGGCATGAGTTACAACTCTCTGACCCTCCTGGCTTGACTGTGGGTAGATCTGTTCTATGATATTCTAGACTGGCTTTATTAAATAAATAATATATGATCTCAAAGCTCTGCTTCATGCTGGCCATGAAACACAGCCTCCTTGTTCTGGTAAATCTTTCACCAGCAACACGGTTTTGATGGTTAAACTAGGCAGGTCTCACAATCAGAGATCTACCAGTCTCTGACTTCCAAGTTTGGGGATTAAAGGTGTACAACATCATACCTGGTGCTAAGATTTTTCCTTATTTTTTTTTCACAGGTTGGAAACATAGCTGTGTGGGATTTTTTGCCATTTTTAAATATATTTGTATCCATGAACACAGAATTTAGCTCCATTCTACTTCCTGGTGCCTTTTTTTTTCAATCTGTACATTGGAGAATTTTATTTGATCAGTATTTTATTTTCATTATAAATTTTCATCAGAATTAATACTAATAGTTTCCAATATAGGTAGAAGGGCCTCCTTATAACTGCGTTCAATCTGTTCTGGATATAGATATATAATTGTGCTGATATACGGATAAAAATTTGAAAAGTACTCTATATCAAAGACAGAGCCACCCAGTTTTAATAAACTCAACTCGCCACAATGATTTTTAAGGTTCACTACATCTGCTTATTTTCCAAACAGAAGCCATTTGCTTTATGTGAGAACGGATGTATCTGTGAATATTTGCACCAAAAATGTCGCCACCCTGGAATAAAATAGTATGTTACAGTTATTTTCGCAGACTTTGCCTAAGTGAACAATTAGTGAACAATGAAGAACTCATTATCTCTTTCATCTTTACAGCCAAACAAACAAACTATTGAGACTGGTGTTGTGAAAACAAACACAAATAAAATTACATCTACATAAATACACATAACACTATTCACAGGTTTCTAAGATGAAGTAAACATCAGTTGTCTGATGAGATACATGAAACTTCTTTTAGAAAAAGTTATTGGCTTAGTATTTAGTGACTATGATGAACTCATACAACAGAGAAAGGGAAGAACACAGAAAGATGAGATTAATGGAGAGAGAGGGAAAAGAAATCATGGCCAGCTGCAAGCACAAATTACTTTTTAAATGATGTTTAATTATTCTATTTTACTTTTAAAATTTTATTTTTCAATCATGTCTATGTTGAGTGTGTTTATATTCTTGTTGGTACCTTAAAAGGCCAGAAAGAACATTAAATCTTCTGAAGTTAAAATTACTAGAGGTTGTAAGTATCCTGCAACTCAAATCCAGGTTTGGCTCTGGAGGGTAGCATTAAGCTCTTAAACATTGTAACATTCATATACATACATACATACGTGTGTGTGTGTGTGTGTGTATAGTTTAGTACTACCCACAGACTCAGGTGTACTAGAGAAGGGGCATTATCATGGCATGGCTTCAGTTTAAGAGGGTATGTGAGAGAATATCATTGAAGTTGCAATTACCAGTCCTGCACTTTTCAGTATTCTCCATCAATGAATTCTAATCTAATGCAAAATTGGGACACAGAAAAAAGGATATATGCTGGACTGTAGCACATTACTGCCTCTGCCTTCTGTCCTCAATGCTTGTGTTCTTGTTCTTGGAAAATCCAACACAATGTTTTCCTTAGTACTTCTCATGGGGCCCAAGCATTCTCTGAGCTCTATCTCTTTAACTATGCTCTTCATAATAATCACATGTGCTGCCTTAATGACTTATCACATCTCTTAGGAAGCAAAAAGCCTCCTCCTGTTCCTTCTTGACACTCCATATCTTCTTTTCTTAACTATTTCCTTTGTTGGACACTTATTGAACTGGTGATTATCTGCTTATTAACTTCCTAAGAGTTAAAGGCATAATTGTCAAGAACACACCCTTTTCTTTTCTTTTTTTTTTCCCCTAGGAACATACTAAGTTTTTTGTGACAAAATTGGAATGCTTCTATATTAATCTTTTACAAAATCAATTTTAGTATAAGTCTGCCTATTTTTCAAAATCATTGTCATTTCTTGACAGTTATAAAAATATACTTACAAAAAAGAAAAACTAAACATACAAATTTAGTTTACATACATCTCAATAACCACATCTGTAACTAGCCTTTCCAGAACTTTAAAAAAGCAAAATAACAAATATTTTTGTTGTCCCAAATTTAACATCAAGAGAAAGTAATTATTTTTCATGTTCCTAAAGATTTTAAGATATATTTCACAGCAAAATTCTAACATCACAACAGTTTAAAAGAAAACATATTTGTCACATCAATCAATTATCTAAGCATAAATTTCTTATAGTAAAAAGATCTGTTAAGAAGTACTAAAATAGGGCTGGAGAGATGGCTCAGAGGTTAAGAGCACTGACTATTCTTCAGGAGGCCCTGAGTTCAATTCCCAGCAACCACATGGTGATTCACAACCATCTATGATGACATCTGGTGCCCTCTTCTGTATACTGTATACATAATAAATAATTATTTTTAAAAAGTACTAAAATATGGTTCTTCTGAAAACTGTGCAAGACCCAGTTAGTAGGACTTAGCACTCAGAGAGGTAAAGGGGAACACAGAATGCCCACCTGGCAGGGCCAAGGGCAAGCATCCACACAGCCTCCCTCCTGTAAAGCTGGAGTTGGAGGCAGCTGTGAGCAGCCCTGTGGGTGCCGGGAGGCCAGGCCTAGTCCTCTAGCAGAATCCCTCAACCAAAGAGCCATTCCTCCAGCCCCTTAAATCCCTATTTTCTTTTAAAGGTCTGTAGTTTTCTTTTTAAGATCTTTTGGCTTTGTTATTGCTGTTGTTTGAAGTTTACTTATTTTAGTTTTTGAAATTTAAATGTCGTTACAACATTTCCCTCTTCCTTTTCCTCCCCAACACTTCCCATGGACATGCCTCAAATTCATGGCCTTTTTTTTTTTTTAATTGTTGTTACACCCAAAATACATAAACACAACCAGTTCAGTTGCTAAAATGTTACTTCTATGTATATGATTTCAGGGCTAACCATTTACTATTGGATTCCCTGGGGTGGACTTCAATAAGTATCCTGTCATTACCTTCAACACCAGACTAAGACTACCGTGAGGTAGCAGGCTTTAAGCTGAGCTTTGCCTGTAAGAAAGTTATTCTAATGGTAGAATTCAAATTTATCCACCTGCTTGGCACCAAATTATCATGTAAGTATTTTGTGATGATAGAGGAAGGGGAATTGAGGGCTGGAATTCTGTAAGGATGCTCAAGCCTTATTTTGAAAGACCCTCGGATGAGGACCTTCCCTCAGGAGGAGACCCTGAGTCCCAAAGACTGAGCTGAGCCACAGTTCAGATGCAACAGCAAGAGGTTTTATTGGGGCAAAGGTACCTCCGGGCGGCAGCAACTCGGGGAGCTAACTGGCGCGCCGAGGCTTTGTTCAGGGACTTTTTATAGCGTACGGGAAGCAGGCTTACAGAAGCAAAAGGCATGGTTATAGGGAAAACAGAGAAATCATTTGCTCATTTAAACAACAACTCTTACTTATTGGATGAGGGCTTAGTGGCGGGGAGAAACGGTGGGAAGAAACCGTCGCTTGCTGGGAGGGGGATCTCTGGAGCAGCTGGCTTTGATTACAGACTTCCTGTGGTATGTGGCCCTGGTCACATGCTCTTGGATATCTGATGGTTCCTTAGCAACCCTTCTTCTATCTGCCTGCTCTCAGGCTTGTGCCGGGGCAGAGAGCCTTGGGCATGTCCGGGCAAGCCTGGACAAGTCTCAGGCAAGTTTTCCAGACCTGCTCAGATAAACAAAGAAAAAAAAGGGGGGGTTAACACTCAGCCAGATACCTGAACTGAATGCCTGGGCCCAGCCCTAGAACTCAGAGTCTTTCATCCCTCCATTTTTTTTTTATGACAATGAGTAAAATCTTTTACTCATAGGTTTGTATCATGTTGCCTCATGGCCTGATACTGTTGGGCGAGTACCATAGCTTGCACAACTGACAATCTATCTAGAAGATGGTCTTGTGCTCCACCCCTGCAGGCCCAAACTTATCTGCAAGGTCTCAAAAGAGCAAATGGGACCTGACTTGCAAAGCCAACTCTAGGCTGTAGGAACCTTTGGCCTTCACAAAAAGATTTGTTTCCTATGTCAGGTTTCCTTTTAACTTAGCATTTTAACCTTTTAGGGGTTTGGGGGTGTACCGGGGCAAAGTAGATTCTCTTTTCTGCTTCAAGCTGACATTGGGGCACTGTTCTTAGGGCCCCAAAAGGTTGAAAAGCTAGTAAAGGAACTAAGCTGCAGGGCTTCTGTCAGGAGCACGTAGCTGTCTGATCCAGTAGCCGAGAGACAGGAAATCCGTAGAACTGGTTCACAGGCTTCCAGCAAGTCCAGAGCTCTTAGTCAAGTGGAAATCTGTTGAGATATGTTAAAACTGAGACAAAAGTTAGAATTTAAATCTTGGGCCCAGTCTTAGTAATTTGGGAAGGGCAGGAGTTCCCAAACCAAAAGAGAGAAGTATCATCCCTAGGGACAGACAGGTGGGAAAAACTTAGGCTGTACTTATCTGGAATCTTTTTGGCCTCTGTGAGATGGATCTAAACTCTATGACTCTGTTAAGCTCATATAAATTGCAAAAAGACATAAGAATTTTAGTTATATTAGTATTTTCAATCAGGCTTTATAAAATGAGCTTGAAAACTAGCTATCACCTTGGAAAAGGATCTGATTGTCTAATTCTCCCAACCTGACAAAATTATAACTAGCCCAGCCATCAATATTTGCAGAGATCTGAGAAGGATAAATTATGCCTGAGTGCAAAATGAGCAGCTTCTGAATCTACTAAGAACAACAGAGACCAGTCCATACCCAGTTAGCCATACCCAGGTCTCCACCTAGCTGGAGGTGGACGTATCCAAACAGCATCAATCTTCAGCTTCCAGGCCTTTAGGGTGGGAGATTTTTCCCCACAGTAGAGGGACATATGGGAGAAGACTGACTTTACTTTGTCTAGGCAAAAGGGTTCAATCAATTCTCCAATGTCCTCAGAACTAGGCTGGGTTCGTGGCAGCAGGCAGGCATTGTGCTATGGCATCTTGCCCAGGTTAGCACTGCTTCAATTCAGACGAAGATCCTGGTGTCTCAAATCTTCTTTGGAGACCTTGGGTTACTGTTAGGATCTGTTACTGAAGTCTCTGTCTGAGAAATAAACATTTTAAATGCCATATTCTGCAGATCTCTGAAATATGAAGGCTGCCCAGGTAATATCTGAATAGAAAAACTTTGTTTCTAGTTACTTGTTGTAAGCTTACCCTGAAACTTATATAAGAGATTAAATCTCAACCCTGTAATTAATCACAGTACTTACAAGAATGACTGCTTGTGTATCTTAATAGCCTTGGATTAGCTTTCATTGTTTCCATTAGTACATTTCACAAATATTTCATGGATGTCTTTATTGTCACTCTAAATCCTAAAAAAGTTTGTTTTCAAAACTATGTGCTGAACTTAGATTTAAGATCTATGTCTGGCAAGATAAGCTGTCTTTGCGACCTTGATCATATGCTTATAAACTTGTTTTCAGATAGATTAAAACTATTTCTAGCACATAGAATCTATTCATACACTTGCATGGAGGCTGTATGCTCAAATTAGGTTATCTGCCAAAGTTCTTGTCACATAAATATCAATAGTTCATGATGACTAATAAAAATAAGCCAATATCAGCATCTTAACAATTATAGTTATATTCACACATACACAGTTGGATTTAAGTTACATACATACATACATACAGATTTAAAGCTATTTTTCATCCACACATAATTAACTCTAAGTCACATACATGTCTATATAACCATAAACATTTTTCAGTGAAGAATCAGAAGCTAATTCCAAAATGAAGAAAAAACAAATCGAATTAACCCAAATATCTTACAGTTTCTTTTTAAAAAAAAATCAGTATTGGCAGGCAGGTATGAGAAACCACAGCAAACAAAATCCTCATCACCTCTGACCTTCTATAACATTTTATATCTCTTTTATATATACCTTCTTTGCTTCAGACATTCTTTTTCCTGTCTCTTTATTATCTTAATCCTCTGCCTTCTCTATCATTCTCTGGACAACATAAAAACTTTCACAGTTCTTTTTTGTGGTTCTCTTCAGTATGCATACACTGTAGCAACACACGACCAACATGAAGCATCTGAAACAAGCAATAGAGTTTTTGTTTTTCTTTTCTAATAATAATTTGTTACCAACCTCTGTGAAAGATGACAAACCCACTGGATCTGAATGATCAAAGCAGCAGTCGCTTTGTCTCAGCAACTACAATCAGTGACTGACCAAAAATGCAATCCAAAATGGAGTCATGTCATATGCTTTTAAATTTTCTCATGCATAGATTTTTAATTATAACAGATTTTAACCTTATTTAGTAATTTTATCACTGTCATATCAAAAACATTTGAACTCCTGCTAAGCTCTGATTCTTGACCAAAAGTGCAGTCACGGCAGCTGTGGGTGGTGACCGACTGCTATTGGGAATAGAGATAGCAAAAAATATTTTAACCATTTTGTCTCAGCTTAATGCTTTTAACAAAATTAGAAACACATCAGAACAGCATAGATAACTTTCTTGAGAAACAGACAAAACTTCTCAACAAGGCAAATAGAATTTTCTGACCAGAAACGAAACCAAATGAGCAGGTAACATCTGAGTTACAAAAATGCATGCACACATTCTGTGGCCATAGTTTTCACTCACACATTCATCAATAGGCGTAGCCTGGCTAAAACATTTGCATAGATAACCATGAAGAGAGCAATGAACAGTTTTCAGAAGGCTGCTGTGGGAATGCTCCCCAGCAACAAGAGGTCCCCCTGGGTCTCAGGAAGATCCGGGCTTCTTCCCATTGTACTCCAGAACAGAAAACAGTCGCAGAGAGAACGGGGGTAGGTTTCTTGAGAGGGTCTGAACAAGGGAGAACAGGATAAAGGGAGGATGAGGGGGGAGGGGCAGAGGGTGAGGAAGAGTTACTAGGGAGGGGATAGGGCATGGTCAGGGGAGGGTGAACAAACGGGCAGACACAAGAGGGTGGATCCGTGGCTAGTAGCCTCCACGTGGCAATGTAGGGGCCCTGATCTGGGTGGCCATGTGGTCCTGGAACAAAAACTTTACTCTTCACCTGTGAAATGATATTCAAGTTAAAAGTTCCCTCTCTGGGCCACCCGACATTCATCATTATCCATTCTGCCTCACAGAATGTAATCTATTATTTTTTCTTCACTTCGACCCCTTGGTAGCTGGCCTTCTCACGGACCTCAGACCAGTGGTCAAGAGTGAGGCTCAAGGGGGTCGTTACTGTCTGCCCCATGGTGGTTTCTAATGTTAGTAGTAAACACAGAAATCCCACAACACTACACAGAACACAGACACGCACTGCGCGGCTCTGGCATAAAACCGAAAGCAGAAACTCATAGGGAGACTGCCCTGAGGGTCCGGTTCCCTCGTCTCCTACCAAAACCACGTATCCTTCCTACACGGGTGGAGCTCCGAAAAAACGGGCTCCAGACAAATGAGTCCGGGGGACTCCAAAGGCCCGTGGAATGTCTTCCAGGGCTGTGGGAGTGAAGTCTGGCCTCGTCAGGCCCTTCAGGCCCCCGCCAAATACAAATGGATCCGATGGAACCCACAAATCCAAAACAAATCCAAAGATTCAGAGGGACACACAACACACACAGACTCAACAGATGCAGACAATGCAATGACCGCTGGCCAGCTTACCTCCTGACAGTGGGTCGGTGGTCCCTGGGTTGGGGTCTCGATCTCGGTGGAACCTCCAAATGAAAGACCCTCGGATGAGGACCTTCCCTCAGGAGGAGACCCCGAGTCCCAAAGACCAAGCCGAGCCACAGTTCAGATGCAACAGCAAGAGGTTTTATTGGGGCAAAGGTACCTTAGGGCGGCAGCAACTCGGGGAGCTAACTGGCGCCACTCACCATTTTCTTAATCTCTGTATTTGTCTCATGTTTGGTTAGGAAATGGTCAAGCAGTTGCTGAAATGCGTATTTATTGAATAAATAAATGAATTTCTTCATTAAAAAGTAATTTTAAAGTAGAGTAATAACCCAAGTGTACTAAGAATTGATAAGCAGTTAAAAAACTATTTAGCTTAAATTCTCTAGTGAAAATTAAAATTCACAAGGATGATATTTAGGAATGTTAAAAGACATAAATCCATGACAAATAGCTATAATATTCTTTAGAGGCCTAAAATATTTTATTTTTACAATGTTTATTATGTATGCAAGCCAGGTAAAATGAAATAATATTAATATCTTAACTGTTTAATAACATCATTCTGTGTATTCTTATGTTTTTGATTAGTCAAGTCTGGCCTTTGGAAGATGAATAATTTTCCTTATTTATAACCACATTTTAAATTTGAAGACTTTTTATTTATGTATGACAAAATGCCAGGTTATAAATTGCCAGGGATTTCTGAAATAGTACAAGTAGGACTATTTCTTATATTAAAAATTTTTAATGTGACCTATATTCACACATTTGGGTTTTAAAATATTCAATATAATTTTGTTATCATTTAGTAAAACCATTAGAGATTAAAATGTTATTTCTGAGGGCAAGTTTTAATGAGTGTCTATGCTAAGTGTTCATTTAACACATGTCAAATGAAGTTACTTAAAGAAAACTCACAAATCTTCACTCCCAAATTCTTCCTTCACTGGTATTCTACTTCAGAGAATTACTTAATTAGTAATGAATGTCTTGAACTTTTATCACAAACACTTTCAGTTGTAATAATATAACATTCTATTCTAGGCTCCAGTTTTTATCAAAGAAGTAGAACAGAAACTATGGAGATAGTTTTGTGGGCAAAGATGTTTGCTCCACAAGCTTGAGGAACTGTGTTTAAATCCCGGACACCCAGCAAACATCTTATGTTATACACCTGGAACACCACAATAGAAAAGTCAGAAACATGGGGTTGCTAGGGATTAGCACAGTAAGAGACTTTATCTCAGGATAAGGAATGACAAAGTATGACAGCAGACAGTCTCCTCTGGCTTCTGCATAAATATGTCCAGGTGTGCATCAGTGTGCACACATGCAGGCATCCAACACACACACACACACACACACACACACACACACATGAGAGGGGGGGAGGGAAGATCATAGTCTTAGGAAAAAAACATACAAGGAAAGAATAGTAAGGGCATCACAGAAAAAATTGTCATTAAACAATAGAAAATAATGGCACAAAATCAAGATTTCACAACTTTTCTGAAAGTCTTTTCATGACAGTGGCCTTATAGTCCACCTTTTGAGGCCATTATAATCAGGATTATTTGTTCTTAACATTGCCCTTGACTTCCTCTTGATTTGAATCTCTTTGTGAATAGATTACATTATTTCCCTTTCAACTCTTCATGTGTATGCTACAGTTTATGATTTGTACTTTGTGATAGAATTAGCCAATAAAATGACTTAAAGCTTGACTATAAGGTTCACAATAAATGTATCTTAACCTTGCCTTCCAGTCATTCTTCAAAACAAGTTTTGTAGCTTAACACAGCTGAGGCTTTTGTTGTTGCTTTCACTGTTCCAAACTCAGAAAACTCCATGAGAACTAAACACAGTCCTGCTACATTGTTCATCCTTAATTCTGACATTTCACGGAAGAACAAAAAACAAAGGAAAGGTATTTAAATAATCTACACATTAAAGTATCTTTGGACTGTGAAGATAAAAGATTTGGTTGACATTGCAGGTACAGCCAGAGATTGTGAAAAAGGACAATGTCATTGCATTAGTCAGTGCTGGTTGAAATTCAAAATATCCAACATCACTGATCCTCAAATGCTTTTGCAAATGTATTTTCACTTAACTTTTTGAATCAGAGGTAATTTAAAGAAAAATTTTACCTAAGTAATTTGAGTTCATTTACACTTACATCATCAAGATGTAATTTTCTAAGCTCTTTAAGTAGTTTTAACAGCATCCAGTTCATTTAAAAGTAGTGAGTTGAAAATATATGCTGCATATTCACAGAAAAGTGGCTTTTGCATTTACAAAAAATAACTACCCCAAGTCATAAAAGAATGAAAATATATATGTAGGGGCAGATGACATTGCTGAATGGTAAACTGCTTGCTGAATAAGCAAGAAGTCTTGACTTTGGATTACCAGAACTCACATAAGAAGTTGGGCACAGCAGAGAATACCTACAATGTCAATGCTTGATTGGTAGATAAAGATAGACCTCTGGGACACTCTAGCCAGCCAACTTAGCTTAATTGGTGATCTTGAGGTTCAGTAAGGTAAGAGATTCTGTATAAACATTATGGTGGAGATCAAGTGAGGAGAATATCTAAGATTATCTCCTAGATATATGGCCAACTGCACACACACACACACACACACACACACACACACACAGCAAGTGCATAGTGATGTCACAGATGAAATCTGTCTATGAAGATCTAAAATTAATATTGTCAAATATAAAATAGAAATTATCTCTTTCTCTTTTATTTTACCATACTCACAGAATGTACCCTTATTATTTGTGAACATACTGTTTTGCATGGGGTAGGGGATGAAGGTTAGTGACAAAATTAAGATTGCTAATTTGAAGACAATAAAATGAAACTAACTTGCATGTGCAATATATACAAAAAATTATAACTGGCAAAAAGACAGCATAGGTTCACTTAGGCCCGATTGCTCAGGCTAATCTTTAGTACTGCAATGGAAATACCAGTTGCAGTTTCCCTTCCTGCATGGCAGTACCTGTGGATCTCACAGACAATCCATCCTGACCTACTTTCTTCCACTAATTGCTTTATCTCATCACCCAAGTCAAGCAAATTTTCCCTGCTCAACCATTGAACATACCTGCCAAAAATCCATGTAGGTTTCCTCAGACTTTCTCTCCTTTCTCTGTCACTGAGATCCAATTTCTCAGGCTCCTTCCTAGTGCTAAAACTAAATATCAGCTGCAGCATCTCCCTGACCACATATCTCTTGTGGGCCCTGTAAGGATTTCCAAAACTTGCATTCACCTGGAATGTAACTGTCAATCATGCCCCTGGGTGTGGCAACGCAAACAGGCCCACTCATCTGGGCCCACCCACCCTTTTAAAGAAAGGGCTCATCTGAGTGCCTTCCCCTTCCCTCCCTTCCCCCTCTCCTCTCTCTCTTCTCCTTTCTGCCCCTACCTCTGCTCCCCACTTTAATAAACACTAGTGTGGTACTCCTGATGTTGAGATTCCATTCACACGCCATGTGCAAAAAGCTAACATTGGTGCCATGCTTGGCATGACCCCCCCAACCCTAAATGCACATAGGTGCTGGGGACCCCTGTTCGACCTTCCACCAGAGATCACCTTCCATCTGTCTGGTTGTGGACCATACACACACACCACCAGTGTTGATTGGTGAGTTTCCCCCTCAGTCAGTGTAAACATGAACTAGTTTCATGGAGGATCAGCTTCCCGATCTTCATTTAGTTGTGATTGGTTCCTTTTCATTGGCAAACACTCCTGGTTTTTTTTCCCTGCACTACAGTTTCGTCCAGGGACCTGCCCTTGGGGGAATTACACTGGCACCCTTCGTGGCCATTTTTTTTTTTTGCCAGCAAAGCCACGAACAGCTGGGGGGGCATGTGATTTTCGGGACTGACAAGTGCACTTTATCTCGCTGCATGTGGGTGCGATGTCCTGGCACTCTCTCTTCTGCCTGACGAGGTTTTAGAGATACAAGCGTGGTTGAGTTGGGGCACTGTCTGAGCAGCCTACATGTGTCTGCTGAGGAGCTAGTCTGCTGTGCAACTGCTTCCTTGTGAATTCAGTTTGCAGGGGTGATGACTGTTGCTTGCTGGTTCCATATTTCCCCTTAAGTTTCAGCATGGGAAATAAGCCAGCTAAATTCATAAGTCCATCTTCACCCTTAAGGTACGTGCTAGAGGCATTGAGACCTCTTAGCCTTATGCCCTATCTAGATACTAACAAGCTGATCTGTTATTGTACAAATAAATAGACTGGATATCCCCTAGACAGTGAACTAAAGTGGCCATCTAATGGTACCCTAGATCCCGATATTTTGCTTTAATTATCTAATTAATGCCAGCAACCAGGCAGATTGAAAGTAAAAAATTCCCCTATATACAAGCTTTCTCTTACTTAAGTTCTAAGCCTTCCCACCTAAGTTCTCCTGCTTGCCTGCTTTTAGCCACTTCCTCAGACCCTAATGATTCTCATCTTCTCCTGGATCCTGCAAATGACCCTCCACCCTTTGGACATCAACTCACTTCTACTGCCCCTTCCTCTCTGCCTATCACTCACTCTCTAGCCTCTAAGGACACTGATCCAATTTTACCTCTGTGGGAAGTAGTGGGCATGGATGGGATAGTTAAAGTGTATACTCCCTTTCCTTTGTCTGAACTCTCCTAGGTTGCAAAGAAGTTAGGCTCTTACAGTTCAAATTCTACTGGCTTTATAAAAGAATTTTAGTACTTAACCCAATCTTATGACCTCACCTTTCAAGATGTATATACAATTTTAACCAATAATCTTTTACCTGAGGAGTGCAGGTGAATTTGGGGAGCAGGCCAGACTATATGCAGATGAGGTTCATCAAACAAATTTAGCAAGAAACTGCAGTGATTAAAGATAAGCAGGAAAATCCATCCCAGTTTCTAGAGCTACTTACAAATGTGCTCTTGCAGTTCACAAATTTAGATCCAGAGAACACTGAGGGAAGACAGCTTCTTATAATCCATTTCTTTAATCAAAGCTACCCAGACATAAAGGCCAAGTTTAGATCTCTTGAGAGGGGCATATTAACACCACAAGCAGACATTTTGGCACTTGCATTCAAGGTGTATCACCAGAGAAATGAAAGAATTTGGCAAGAGAAATACCTCCTCCTGGCGGAGGTGATTAGGCCAGCCCCTCCACCACTGACTCCTAGGGTGAGCAGACAGAAGCATTCAGAAAAGCACTCTGGTGCTTCTTTCTGCTATGGCCATGTAGGCCTTTACTATCTACTGTTGCTCATGTCCAGATCCATGGATGTCATCCAGGTAATGTCCTAAGTGTTATAGACACCACTGGCCAGGCAGCTGTGTCCCTGCATCAAAGGGTGGAATCACAATAAGCTTGGACCAGGTACATAATATCCTGGGACTGGCCTAGGATGAATGATGGTGCTCAGGCCCTCTCAGTCCAGGAAACGTTATCACGCAGAGAGAGACTCGGGTGGATATTGAAGTTTCTGGCTGGATCATTTCTTTCCTGGTGAACACTGGAGTTGTGCACTCAGTTCTGCAGGAGTATTGGGATCTCTTTCTTTCTTTCAGGCCTTACAATTGTCGGGGTATGAGGCAAATCCATGTGACCTTATCAGACACCACCATGCATGTTTAGAGGAATTCCTATTACTCAGTTATTTTTAGTTATGCCAAGTTGTCCAACAGCTTTAATGAAAAGAGATTTCTTAGCAAAAGTAGGAGCTTTCATTTCATTTAGTGATCACATTTGCCTAAACTCAGACTTGCCAGCCGCTCCAAACTTTTCTCTGTTCCTCTTACTCTCCAATGAGCCTTTAATTTCTACCTTCCTGACAACCTGCTTCCTCCCCTCCTTCATCACCTACCTTCTCCCCTCACTCCAAAGTAGACAGGACCATATAGAATAATTCTGACAATTCCTACAGCCACTAAATTTGAAGACTTCCCACATTGGATTTATTTGTCTAATCTTAAACCTTTTATCCCCCCTTCTCAAAATAGCCAGATGAGACCCAAAATCTTAAAAAAACAGCTCCAAGCTTCCTTTGCAGCAGGCAGAAGCAGAGGCCAAGGTGGTAAACATAGGGGCCCAGGCAGTCTGCTTAGAATCCAAGGTAAACAAAAGGTCCTTCAACTCTGCAGTTAAAGCAGCCAATCTCTGAGGATGCATTACAGGTAAAATGAAGACCAGTCTCCACCCCCCTGCAGGAGTCCAGGTAGGCAAAATACAGGACACTTTAATCCTTTTAATTACCAAACCCAACAAGGATCCTTAGACCTCTGTGTCTTTTATCTTAGCCAATCTAACAGGTGTTAGGTGGTATCTCAAAGTTGTTTTGATTTGCATTTCTCTGATGGCAAAAGAATATGAACACTTTTTCAGGTGCCTTTCAGCCATTCCTAATTCCTCTGCTGAGAATACCCTTTTTAAATCTGAACCCCATTTTTTGATTGGGATATTCAAACTTTGGGGCTCTAGATTCTTGAGCTCTTTATATATCTTAGAGATCAGTCCTCTATTACTTGTAGGGTTGGTGAAAATCTTTTTCCCATTCTTTAGGCTGTTGTTTTGTCCTATAGACAGTGTCCTTGGCCTTACAGAAGCTTCTTAGCTTCAGGAGATCCCAGTTATTGATTGTTGGTCTTAGTGTTTGTGCCACTGGTGTTATATTTAGGAAGTAGTCACCTGTGCCAATTTGTAGGAGTATATTTCCCACTTTCTTTTCTTTCAAGTTCAAAGTGGCTGGGTTTAAGTTGAGGTCTTCAATCCACTTGTATTTGAGTTTTGTGCAGAGTGACAGGCTCTGATCTATTTGCATTTTTCTACAAACTTCCATCCAGCTATGCCAACACCATTTGTTAAATATACTATCTGTTTTTCCATTGAATGTTTTGGGCCTCTTTGTCAAAGATCAGATGTACATAGGTTTTTGGGTTAATAAATGGATCCTCAGTTCTATTCCATTGACCCACAAGTCTGTTTTAATGCCAGTACCAGGCTGTTTTTTATTACTGTAGCTCTATAGTATAACTTGAAGTCAGGGGTGGTGATACCTCCTGAGGTTGGCCATCGTGGCTTTCCTGTTATTCCAAATGAAATGGAGTATTGTTCTTTCAAGGTCCAAAAAAATATTGTGTTGGGATTTGGATGAGCAGTGCATTAAATCTGTAGATTGCCTTTGGTAGAATTGGCATTTTTATTATGTTGATCCTACCAATCCAGGAACATGGGAAAGCTTTCCATTTTCTGATATCCTCTTCAAATTCTTTCTTCAGTGATTTAAAATTTTTGTGAAATAGGTCTGTTACTTCTTTGGTTATAGTTACTCCAAGGTACTTTATAATATTTGCAGCTATTAAGAAGGGTAATGTTTCCCTTATTTCTTTTTCAGCTCTTCTATCTTTAGTGTATAGAAGGGCTACTGATTTCTTTGAGTTAATCTTGTATCCTGCTACATTGCTGAAGGTGTTTATCAGCTGTAGCAGTTCCTTGGAAGAATTTTGTGGGTCACTTATGCATACAATCATATCATTGGCAAATAGAGATAGTTTCACTTCTTCTCTTCCAATTTGTATCCCCTTAATCTCTTTTTGTTCCCTTATTGATTTAGCTATAACTTCGAGAACTATATTGAATAGATAAGGGGAGAGAGGACATCCTTGTGTAGTTCCTGATTTTAGTGTGGTTGCTTTGAGTTTTTCTCCATTAAGTTTGATACTGGCTGTTGGCTTCTTGTAAATTGCCTTTATTATATTTAGATATTCTCCCTGTATTCCTGATCTCTCCAGGGCTTTAATCATAAAGGAGTGTTGGATTCTATCAAAGGCTTTTTCAGCATCTAAGGATATGATCATGTGGTTTTGTTCCTTTAGTTCGTTTATATAATGGATAACATTTACAGTTTTTCATATGTTAAACCAGCCCTGCATTTCTGGGATGAAGGCTACTTGGTTGTGGTGGATGATATTTTTTTCACTTCTTTATTAATTTTGTATTTATCAAGAAAAACAGTAAAATGAATTTAAAATGCTTATAAGCTAACAATAACTATGAAGAAGATAAAAATCATAAGTATGACTTATCAAGGGTGATAATGCAAATAAGATTACTACATATATATTTCCTTTGTGTTCAGCTTTCCATTTGAATTTTTTTCTTTTACAACCCTGTATATCTTTATTCAAGGTCCCTTCCCCATCATGCCACATCAGGACATTATTTCTTCTCCAGGACTCCCCATCCCATCCCTAGGTAGGGAACAGACAGTACTATGATCCCACTGAACCAATAATGCTTAGATTAGTCTCAACTCCTGGCAAATCCAGTTTTGTCCCCCTTCCTTCAAGAGTGAGTCAGGTGTTCCTATAGTTGGAATGGGATCTGAAGGGTCAGTCCAGGGTGTTTCTGATCCCAAGCTGTTCAGTGGTTGTGGTTTGCAGCCTGGGCGTGCTTGGCTTTTTTCTTGTTTGTTTGTTTAGAACCACTAATGAGTGACTACATCCCCTGCTTATCTTTCTTAGTTTGTGATACCTCGCTCAGGAGGATATTCTCCAAATCCATCCATTTGCCTGTGAATTTTAGGATATCGTTTTATCTTACTGCTGAGTAGTATTCCTTTGTATAGATGTACCACAGTTTGTTAGTCCATTCTTCAGTTGAGGGATATCTAGGTTGTTTCCAGTTTCTTGCTATTACAAATAATGCTGCTATGAACATAGTTGAGCTAATACCTTTGGAGTGTGAATGTGCCTCTTTAGGGTATACACCCTGAAGTGGTATTGCTGGGTCCTTGGGGAGATTGATTCTCAATTTTCTGAGAAACTGCCATAGAGGCTGAGAAACTCCAAAGAGGCTGAACAAGCTTACACTACGACCAGCAATGAAGAAGAGTTCCCCTTGCTCTGCATCCTCTCCAACATAGGCTGTCATCTGTGCCTTTTATCTTAGTCAATCTAACAGATGTTAGGTGGTATCTCAAAGTTGTTTTGATTTGCATTTCTCTGATGGTTAAAGATGAAGAGCACTTATTCAGGTGCCTTTCAGCCATTCATAGTTCCTCTGCTGAGAATTCCATTTTTAGACCTTCTTCCCACTTTTTGATTGGGTTATTCAAGGTTTTGGGCTCAACATTCTTGAGCTCTTTATATATCTTAGAGATCAGTCCTCTATCACTTGTAGAGTTTTTGAAAATCTTTTCCCAACCTGTAGGCTGTCATTTTGTCCTATTGACAGTGTCCTTGGCTTTGCAGAAGCTTCCTAGCTTCAAGAGATCCGACTTATTGATTGTTGGTCTTAGTGTCTGTGCCACTGGTGTTATATTTAGGAAGTGGTCACTTGTGCCAATTCCTTTAAGTGTATTTCCCACTTTCTTTTCTATCAAGTTCAAAGTGGCTGGGTTTAAGTTGAGGTCTTTGATCCACTTGGATTTGAGTTTTCTGCAGGGTGACAGGCTCTGATCTATTTGCATTTATCTACACACTTCCATCCAGCTATGCTAACACCATTTGTTAAATATACTATCTTTCTTTCCATTGAATGCTTTGGTCCTCTTTGTCAAAGATCAGGTGTTTATAGGTTTTAGGGTTAATGTCTGGATCCTCAATTCTATTCCATTGGTCTACAAGTCTGTTTTTATGCCAGTACCATGCTGTTTTTAATTTTTAATGACAGCTTCAATTTCCTTATAGAACTGTAGCTCTACAGTATAGTTTGAAGTCAGGGGTGGTGATACCTCCTAAGGTTCTTTTGTTGAGTAAAATTTTTTTGGCCTTCTTGGCTTTACTGTTATTCCAAATGAAATTGAGTATTGTTCTTTCAAGGTCCAAAAAATATTGTGTTGGGATTTTGATGGGCAGTGCATTAAATCTATAGATTGTCTTTGGTAGAATTGCCATTTTTCTGTGTTGATCCTACCAATCCAGGAACACAGGAGAACTTTCCATTTTCTGATATCCTCTTCAAATTCTTTCTTCAATGATTTGATACTTTTGTCAAATAGGTCTGTTACTTCTTTGGTTATAGTTACTCCAAGGTATTTAATATTATTTGCAGCTTCATGAAGTGTAATGTTTCCCTTATTTCTTTTTCAGCTCTTCTATCTTTAGTGTATAGAACGACTGCTGAGTTCTTTGAGTTAATCATATATCCTGCTACATTGCTGAAGGTGTTTATCAGCTGTAGCAGTTCCTTGGAAGAATTTTGTGGGTCACTTATGTATACAACATATCATTTGCAAGTAGAGATAGCTTCACTACTTCTTTTCCAATTTATATCCCCTTAATCTCTTTTTGTTCCCTTATTAACTTAGCTAAAACTTCGAGAAGTATATTGAATAGATAAGGGGAGAGAGGACATCCTTGTCTAGCTCCTGACTTTAGTGGGATTGCTTTGAATTTTTCTCTATTAAGTTTGATACTGGCTGTCATCTTCTTGTAAATCACATTTATTATATTTAGGTATTCTCCCTGTATTCCTGATCTCTCCAGGGCTTTAATCATAAAGGAGTGTTGGATTTTGTCAAAGGCTTTTTCAGCATCTAAGGATATGATCATGTGGTTTTTTTCCTTTACTTTATTCATATGATTGATAACATTTACAGTTTTTCATAGGTTAAACCAGCCCTGCATTTCTGGGATGAAGCCTACTTGGTCATGGTGGGTGATATCCTTTTTTTTTCTTCTTCTTCTTCTTTATTTTGTATTTATCAAAAAAACAGTAAAAAGAATTTAAAAATGCCGAAGAGTTAACAATAACTATACAGAGGATAATAATCATAAGCATTACTTATCAAGGGTGGTAATGCAAATAAGATTACTACACATATATTTTCTTTGTGTTCAGCTTTCCCTCTGAAATTTTTTTCCATCCCTGTATATCCTCATTCAAGGTCCCTTCCCCCTCCCACCACATCTGATCATTTTTCTTCTCTGCAACTCCCCATCCCCTCCCTTGGCAGGGAGCAGACAGTCTTTTATACATTGTTGTATAAAGTTTGCCAAAATTTTGTTGAGAATTTTTGCATCAATATTCATGAGGGAAATTGGTCTGTAATTCTCCTTCTTTGTTGTGTCTTTGAGTGGCTTGGATATTAGGGTAATTGTGGCTTCATAAAAGAAATTTGGCAATATTCCTTCAGTTTCTACTGTGTGAAATACTTTGAGGAGTAACGGTATTAATTCTTCTTTGAATGTCTGGTAGAATTTGGCACTGAAACCATCTGGACCAGGGCTTTTATTTTGGGGGAAGTTTTTAATGACTGCTTCAATTTCCTTAAGGGTTATAGGCCTGTTTAGGTAATTAATCTGATCTTCATTTAATTTTGGCAGATGGAGCCTGTCCAGAAAGCTGTCCATTTCTTCTAGGTTTTCCATTTTTGTGGAATACAAATTTTCAAAATATTATCTGATATTTCTCTGTATTTCATTGGGGGTCTGTTGTTATGTCCTACTTTTCATTTCTGATTTTGTTAATTTGAACACTTTCTCTCTGTTTTTTGATTAGTTTTGCGAAGGGTTTATCTATCTTGTTAACTTTCTCAAAGAACCAACTCTTAGATTCATTGATTCTTTGTATTGTTCTTTTTATTTCAATTGTATTGATTTCAGCTCTAAGTTTGATTATTTACTGCCATCTACTCCTTCTAGGTGTGTTTGCTTCTAATTGTTCTAAGGCTTTCAGCTGCGCTTTTAGGTCTCTAGTGTGGGATTTCTCTAGGTTTTTCATATAGGCATCTAGTGCTATTAATTTTCCTCTTAAGACTGCTTTCATTGTGTCCCACAAGTTTGGATACGTTGTAAATTAATTTTCTTTGAATTCTGGGAAGACTTTGATTTCTTTCTTAATTTCTCTCTTGACCTAGAGATGGTTCAGCTGAGTGATGTTTAGGTTCCATGAGTTGGTAGGCTTTCTTTGTGTTTTGATGTTGTTGAACGCTAACTTTAGGCCCTGGTGGTCCAATATGTTAAAAGGGATTATTTCCAATTTTTCATATCTGTTGATATTTGCTTTATGAACAATTATGTTGTCAATTTTGGAGAAAGTTCCATCAGTAGCTGAGAAATATGTATATTCCTTTGCCTTTGGGTGGAAGCTTTTGTAGATATCTATTAAATCCATTTGCATCATAACCTCTTTCAGACTCCTTATTTCTCTGTTGAGACTCTGTCTGGTTGATCTATCCAGGGTTGAAAGTGGGGTATTGAAGTCTCCCTCTTTTGGGTGTAAGAATTGATGTGGGATTCGAGCTTTAGCAGTGTTTCTTTTACATAAATAGGTGCCCTTATATTAGGGGCATAAATGTTTAAGATTGAAATCTCCTCTTGAGGGGCTGGAGAGATGGCTCAGCAGTTAAGAGCACCGTCTGCTTTTCCAGAGGACTCGGGTTTGATTTCCATCACCCATATATCAGCTCACAACTGTCTGTAGTTCCAGACAAAACACCAAGGCAAATAATTAAAAATAAATAAGAGTAAAAGTGTTAAAAAAAATCTCCTCTTGACCAATTTTTCCTGTGTTGAATAAGTAGTGACCATCTTGGTCCCTTTTAATTGCTTTTAGCTTAAAGTCTACTTTTTTAGATATTAGGATTGCAAACTCCTGCTTATTTCTTAGGACCATTTGACTGGAAAACCTTTTCCCAACCCTTAATTCTAAGCTTGTGTCTGTCTTTGCGGTTGAGGTGTGTTTCTTGTAGCCAACAGAAAGATGGCTTCTGTTCTTGTATCCATCTTGTTAGTGAGTGACATTTTATAGAAGAGTTGACACCATTGATATTAAGGGAAATTAGTGACCATTGATTCATTTTTCATGGCATTTTTGATGGTAACTTGTTTGTATTTCCTTTCTTTAGGTTATTCTTCTATGGAATTATTAATTGTGATTTCATGGGTGTACCTGAGGTCCTCAGGTTGGAGTTTTCTATCTAATACTCTCTGTAGTGCTGGATTGGTAAATAGATATTCTTTCAGTCTGACTTTGTCCTGAAATACCTTGTTTACTCCATCTATGGTGATTGATCATTTTGCAGGGTATAGTATTCTAGTTTGGCAGCCATGATCTTTCAGCATCTGTATAACTTCTGACCAAGCCCTTCTATCTTTCATTGTTTCCATTGAATAATCAAGAGTTATTCTGATGGGTATGCCTTTATATGTGAGTTGGCCCTTTTGTTTTGGAGCTCTTAAAATTTTTTTTTGTTCTGTATGTTTTGTGGCTTGATTTTAATGTGGCACACTGCCTTTTTTTTGGGATCATGCCTATTTGGTATTCTGTAAGCTTCTTGTATCTTTATAGGCATTTCCTTCTTCAGGTTAGGGAAGTTTTCTTCTATGATTTTATTGAAATCATTATCTGTGCTTTTGAGCTGGTATTCTTCTCCTTCTTCTGATCCTATTATTCTCAAATTAGGTCTTTCCATGGTGTCCCAGATTTCCTGAACATTTTCAGTTATGCCTTTTTTAGTATTACTATTTTCTTTGACTGATATGTCTATTTGAGCTAATGAGACTTCCACTTCAGAGATTCTATCTTCCATCTCTTGAACTCTGTTTGTTATGCTTGTATCTGTGGTTCCAGCTTTTTTCTTCAGGTTTTCTATTTCCATCTTTGCCTCATTTTGTGCCTTTTTTATTGCTTCCATTTCAGCTTTTATTTCCTGGCATGTTTCTTTCATAGATTTGTTCATCTCTTCCAATTTTTTTTTTGTATTTTCTTCTATTTCTTTAAGGCTTTTTTTCATATCTTCTTTTAGAGCTTCGATGATCATCAAAAAGGAATTTTTGGTGTTGCTTCCTTCTGTTTCCTCTTCATTGCTCACTTCAGGTCTTGTATTTGTAAAATCACCACTCTCTTCTGGAGTTACCATGTTGTTCTTTTTATTATTATGTAATTTTTTGCACTGATGTTTGCCCATGGCTTCAGTTGTTCACAATTAGATGGCTCGTGGTCAGTTGTGGCACTCGGGCTTGTGTGCCTCCTGTCAACTATCTTGGCAGGGTCTGTGTCTGTCCTTCAGAGACCTCAGAAGTTATCTGTTCGCTCAGTTGGAGGTCGGGGTGGGTAGCCCTGCAAATTCCCTCAGCAGCAGACTTTATCTGCACCTGCTACAGAGTGCGCTTGGATTTTCTCTGCAGACAGCACCTGGTCCCGAAAGCAGAACCTGAACCAATGGGAGCTCAACTATCCCTCCCTGGCTGGGATATAGGCGCTTGGGCCTGGTGACCCCTCCTCACCTCTGGGCAGGGTCTGAGTCTGTCCTGCTGGGACCCCTGTAGTTATCTGTTCACTCAGTTGGAGGTCAAGGTGGGTAGCCTTGCATATTCCCTCAGCAGTAGCTGTGGGTATGGTAACAGACAGCTTTTATCTGTGCCTGCTACACAGTGTGCTGGGACTTACTCTGCAGATAGCACCTGGTCCAGGAAGCAGCCATGGATATTTTTTTTTTATACATTGTTGTATGTGGTTCACCAATTCCTTCTAGGTGAATTCACTTCTAATTGTTCTAAGGCTTTCAGCTAAGCTGTTAGGTCTCTAGTGTGGAATTTCTGTAGGTTTTTCATATAGGCATCTAGCGCTATGAATTTTCCTCTTAAGAATGCTTTCATTGTGTCCCACAAGTTTAGGTATGTTGTGGATTCATTTTCATTAAATTCAAGGAAGACTGATTTCTTTCTCAATTACTTTCTTGACCCAGAGATTGTTGAGCTGAATGATGTTTAGTTTCCATGAATTGGTATGCTTTCTTTGATTTTTGATGTTGTTGAACTCTAACTTTAGGCCCTTGTGATCCGCTATGTTACAAGGGATTATTTCCAATTTTTTGTATCTGCTGATATTTGCTTTATGAACAATTATGTGGTCAATTTTGGAGAAAGTTCCATGAGGAGCTGAGAAATATGTATATTTGTTTGCCTTTGGGTGGAAGCTTCTGTAGATATCTATTAAATCCATTTGCATCATAACCTCTTTTAGACTCCTTATTTCTCTGTTGAGTCTCTGTCTGGTTGACCTATCCAGGCTTGAGTGTAGGGTATTGAGGTCTCTCAATATTAGGGTGTAAGAATTGATGTGGAATTTCAGCTTTAGCAGTATTTCTTTTACATAAGTAGCTGTCCTTATATTAGGGGCATACATATTCAGGACTGAAATCTCCTCTTGACCAATTTTTCCTGTGATGAATAAGTAGTGACCATCTTGGTCCCTAATTGCTTTTAGCTTAAAGTCTACTTTGTTAGATATTAGGATTGCAACCTCCGCTTGTTTCTAAGGACCATTTGACTGGAAAATCTTTTCCCAGCCCTTTATTTTAAGCCTGTGTCTGTCTTTGCGGTTGAGGTGTGTTTCTTGTAGGCAACAGAAGGATGGCTTCTGTTGTATACATCTTGTTAGTGTGTGACATTTTATAGGAGAGTTGTGTCCATTGATATTAAGGGAAATTAGTGACCATTGATATTTCCTGTCATTTTTGGTGGTAACTTCTTTGTATTTCCTTTCTCTGGAGTATTCTTCTGTGAAATTATTGATTGTTTGTGGTTTCATGGGTGTATCTGTGGTTCTTATATTGGAGTTTTCCCTCTAATACTCTCTGTAGCACTGGATTGTTGGATAGATCATTTTCAGTCTTACTTTGTCATGAAATATCTTGCTTAGTTCATCTATTGTGATTGATAATTATGCAGGGTATAGTATTCTAGTTTGGCAGCCATGCTCTTTTAGCATCTGTATAACTTCTGACCAAGCCCTTCTAGCTTTCATTGTTCCCATTGAATTGTCAGGCATTACTCTGGTGGGTCTGCCTTTATATGTGAGTTGGCCCTTTTCTTTTGCAGCTCTTAAAATTTTTTCTTTGTTCTATATGTTTTTTGGTGTGCTGACTTTTTTTGGGGTCATATTTATTTGGTGTTCTGTAAGCTTCTTGTATCTTTTTAGGCTTTTTCTTCTTCAGGTTAGGGATGTTTTCTTCTATGATTTTATTGAAATCATTATCTATGTCTTTGAGCTGGTATTCTTCTCCTTCTTCTATTTCTATTATTCTCAAATTAGGTCTTTTCATTGTGCCCCAGATTTCCTGAACATTTTGGGTTATGGCTTTTTTTTGTTTTAGTATTTTCTTTCACTGATATTTCTATTTGAGCTAATTAGTCTTCCACTTCAGAGATTCTATCTTCCATCTCTTGAACTCTGTTTGTTATCCTTGTATCTGTGGTTCCAGCTTTTTTCTTCAGATTTTCTATTTCCATCTTTGCTTCATTTTTTGCCTTTTTATTGCTCCTATTTCAATTTTTAATTTCCAGCATGTTTCTTTCATAGATTTGTTCATCTCTTCTAATTTTTTGTTTGTATTTTCTTCTATTTCTTTAAGGCTATTTTTCATATCTTCTTTAAGATTTTCAATAATCATCATAAAGGAATTTTTGGTGTTGTTTCCTTCTGTTTCCTCTTCATTGCTCAGTTCAGGACTTGTATTTGTAGGATTGTCACTTTCTTCTGGAGTTACCTTGTTGTTCTTTATATTATTATGTAAATTTTTGCACTGGTGTCTGCTCACAGCTTCAGTGGTTCACGATTGAGTGGCTCCTGGTCAGTTTTGGCACTCAGGCTTGTGTGCCTCCTGTCACCTCTGAGGAAAAGGTCTGTTCAATCTCCCTCTCCTCTGTGCAGTGGACTGAATTTCAAGTCTTCAATCTTTCTCTGTTTGACCAATTGGTGGTGGGATGGCTGCCATTCTAATTTCCTCAGCAGCAGCTTGGAGGACTGTTGCAGTCAGAGCTTATCTCTGTCTGCTACAGAGTGTGTTGGTGCATGCTCTGCTGAGGGGACCGGGTCCAGGAACTGAAACCAGAACCTACAGGAGCTCAACTGTCCCTGGCAGGGATACAGGTGCTCAGGCCTGCTGACCCCTGTTCACCTCTGAGTGGGGTCTGAGTCTGTCCTTCAGGGTCCCCAGTCCTTTTCTGATTGCTCAGTTGGAGGTGGGTAGCCTTGCAAATTTCCTCAGCAGTAGCTGGGGGTACTGTTTCTCTTGTTTTCTCATGTGGATTTCTTTTCATAACTTGATTTACAACCAAAAACACACTACTTTGCCTGTTAGTGTTGTTTGTAGGGCCAATATACTTTGATTTTTTTCCCATTTATTCCAATCCTTTTTTTTTTAATTTCTTAAAGGTATCTAAGGAGTAAAGTATAAGAAAGATGTATTTAGTAATCCAAACAAAGAAAGTGAAGGAGTGACATCACTGAATAACTCTTTAGCACAGGGTGTAAGCTAAATTTTCCTTTTGGAGAAAAGGTAGTACTAACATATGTTAATCCCAGTTAATACTGAAAAGGGAGAAAAGGGCTGAGTGTAGTTAGAGGGAGCAGAATTTGTTATAATAATTTAAGACACTGACTTTTAGGAAGGCACCATCAAAAGCATGCCAATACACCTAGTTAAGATGGCCTTTAAATGCTGATGTTTTGTATAATTCCCCTTAATTTTGATTTTCTAATGTGATATTATGTCTAGGGCCAGTGAAATGGTTTAATAGGCACAATTATTTACAGTGTAATTATGACCACCTGAGTGGTCTCTCATGATTTCACCCTGAAAGAAGAAAATTGACTATTCATGGTAAGTGCATGTGTGTTCATGCAGACACACACACACACACACATGCACACACAGTGAGAGAGAGAGAGAGAGAGAGAGAGAGAGAGAGAGAGAGAGAAACAGAGGGTTGGATTTTTGATACTTTTTTATAATAATGTGTGTTTTAATAATGGATTCTTGTGCCAATAAAAAAAATAGCATCCTGATGTCCAGTCAAAAAAACTCTTTGCATTTCTCTTATGTCTGGTGTCAATGATATTTGACAAATTAAATTACCAGTCCTGGAGGAGGGCTGCTGAAATCCACAGGAGGTGGGAAGACAAGAAAGTGCTGGGTCCTTTTGTGGGAAATGGAATAAATGCTACTAGAAATGCTCCAAAGAGTCTCTTCTCATCTGATAATCTCTAAAAATCTTTTCCAAGAGAAAAGTAGTTAGTCTAATTTCTACAGTATCAATTAGACACAAATAGCTTAGAAAAACTGTGGGCTAAGTTTTCCTACTTAGGGTCTAAGAGGAAAATTAGGTAAGATAAAGAAATTAGAGAATGAATGTTAGGAAGTATGTACTTCTCTCAGAAGTTAGGATGAACAGGGACACTCAGAAAATAGCCATGTAATTGTCAGAGAACTTGCTTTGAGGCAAAGGGACCACAATTTATTCTATTTCAAAAATTAAGATGGTGAGACTAGAACCTAGGTTAAGCTGTTAAGCCACAGAAAAAACATGAAAAAAGCTTAAATATAAGATCTATAGTTTCTAACTATGTAACTAAGTATCTATCTATTATTTATCTACCTATTTATTGCTACATCTATCTGTGACAAACACTAGCAAAAGCAGAACTATCAAAACAATAAAGAGACTCCTGCTTATGGAAACACTGGGGATGGAAGGAAGTATACACAGGTGGAATAAAAAGCATATTCACAAAATTATAATGGTACAAACACATTTTATGTATATTGAATTACATGAATTATACAAAACAAGGAGTTATATCATATCATATCCTATCATATAAATTGCATATCAATTATAGTCAATATGCTCCAGTAACATGGGATACTAGATAAAAAGTGGGCTTCCCCCCCTATAATTTAAAAAAGACAGAACCACATCTCAGGACCAGGTGAAAGGGTATTAAGCATTACAGACTTCTTTTGCAGAGAAGGGGCCCACAGTCCTGTGAATATTGTAGGCATAAAGTATTTTTGGAGTTTTATTATACTTTAGTGTGTCCTCCTTTGTGATTGTCCTTTGATTATTTTCTTTATTGGCCTAAAAGTGTGTATGATACCTTTATACAGCAGAGAGTGAGTCCTGTCTCTGTAACTGATGATATAAAGTGGCTTCACAACTTCCTCTGATCTTTGTTCTAAAACAGGTATAGAAATGCCCCCTACATGTGAGAGTAAATAAGATATATTTTGAAGGCATAAAACAGTGCTGGGGATAAAAGACTTCAGAAAAAATGGAAACACAGTACCAATTCAAAGAAAGCCATTGAAAGTTTTATAGAGCTAGGCCTGAGGCTACAAATATTAGAAGAGATCTCTATGTACAAAGTGTACCACAGAACCCACAGAGAGCTCACCAATCTAAAGATGCCAAATGAACAATGTTCCTCAGTAACAAGACAGAGGCACATGACTATCTTCAATATTTTCCTAAGGTTTGGCATGGTATAAGATCCCAGAATGAATTAAGAGAATCCCAAGAATGGACCTGAGACTGGTCATCACTTTGGACACTGCAGAAGTCCATGTAATTAATTTATTAAGTATTTTTGAGACAAGACCTTACTTTGTAGACCAAGCTGGGCTCCTTCTTTCTCAGCTTCCTGAGTGCTGAGACCACATACCTGCACCATCAACATCATCACCATTAACCCTCCCCACACACCATCATCAATCCCCCAACATCATCAGTCATCACCATTACCACCATAGTGTTTGTTTTATGCAAAAGTTCATGAGATTTCAGACCTAATTAGGAAAGAGAACATTAGAAACTAATTAAGTATTTAGACACAGAAAGATGACAATGACATGATGTGAACTGCAGGAGCAGTATAATCTTCTTGATAAATTCCAGTTTTAGCCAGGATAGCTTCATGTGTGATCCAGGATTAAATTAAAACATAGTTTAAAATGGAGAATCTACTTCATTTTTTTCCTTGAATTGTAGTCGTTATCTTGATCCTCTTAGGAGCACATCAAACTTTTCTTCTTCCTGTAGTTTTTTTTGCTATTATAAGCAAATTATTTGTTTTTTTCCCCTGAACAAACCCTTCTTCAGCCCACATTGGCCACCAGTGAAACCAAAGAAAAGATTCCACCAAAGTCCAATTTGGTGAATCAAGAAGCTTATCCAGGCCTCTTCCAGGAGTATGAGTCCGAGTTTCCAGTATAAGCCCAGATAGCTTATAGGCAGTGGCATCACTGGGAAGGAGCCCCACCTCATGCATCCTTGCAGCTTGCAGATCAGGTCAGGATGGAGACTCCTCCTCAGTAGCTCTTACTGCTTATATAACTTTGGGGACAGAGGAGCTACGTGATTTTCCTAAGTTTTAGCTCCCCCCCACCTTCTCATCCCTCCCACCTCATTAGTCTCATTGCCTTTGTCTTATGTCCAAGAGAGAACATTTCAAATCAGGAGAAATTGCTACACAATACTGGAATGTAAGAGCTCCATTTGACTATTGACAGCAGCAGGTAGAGGGGCAGGATTTCCAGTGATTCTACTAAAGTCACATTTGAATTTCTTATTGTGGCATGTGAAATAAAGAAAATCCTAATTTATTATAATTCTGACCCAAAGTTCTTTTTGCTGCCACTAATAATATTTGGTAAATGGGAAAAGGCCAATTTTATTAAAAAGAAATTCAAAATGTAAAAAGAAAAAAAAACTTATACTTGAGCTATTGTGTCTCCTCTTTTTCTATTATAAGGGCTCACAGCTTCTTATAGATGGTCCTATTTGGAGAAACAGGGAAGAGAATATGAGGGAGGTGCATGTTCTGTCCTTTGAATTCTATTTTTTCTTAAACCTGAAACTGTCAAAAAAGAAAAGTAGTGGAAAGAAAAAAGAAAGGAAGATATATAAATATATATGTGTGTGTATTTGTGTGTGTGTGTGTGTTGGCATGCAAAGCTCCAAATGTTCAGTTAAGTTAATAATAGTGGCAATGAATACAATTTAAAAATCAATTACAAACATGTACTTATTTTTTATTTCATGTATAGGTAAAAGCTATAATAACTAAAACAAGGTGACTTGATGTTGAAATCACAGCCCAGCAGTGGTGACACACACCTCAGTCTCAGCACTCAGCAGACTGAGATAGGCAGATCTCTGTGAGTTTGGGGCACATGGTCACAAAAGTGAGTTCCAAGATAACCCAAGAAGAGAAACTCTGTCTTGCAAAACAAATAAATAAATAAATAAATAAACAAACAAACCAAGAAGCAAATAATCCAAAATAGAGTTTAAATCACAGAGTATGGTCACAACAAGTGATTGGTTAAGAGAAATTTACATTTTTATTTATTTACTTAATGTGTATAAGTAATTTTATGCATGCATGTCTGTGCAGAAAGGACAGAAAAGGGCACCACTAAAAATGGAATTTACCAGCAATTGTGAGCTACCATGTGAGTGCTGAAAACAGAGTGATCACATGTGGAAATGGGCGTTCATCTCTCTCTGCTTTTGACTGTATGCAATTGACAAGCTGTTTTATATTAATTGCCATTACTTCCTGGGGATGATGGAATCTATACCATGGAACTAATAGTTTCTGACTATTTATTTTTATTATCACCTTGCCCAGACCTAGAATTCTATCATTCTCAGGACACATCTGAGGGATTATGTTGATTAGGTTAACCAGAGGAGAGAGACTCACCCTAAATGTTGTCCCATTGCATGTCCAGGAGTCATAGACTAGGCTGTGTAAGAAGGAAACAGTGAGCTGAGCTTCATTGCTCATTATTGACTAAAGATACAATGTGACCAGCGATTTCTATCTTCTTCTATGACCTACCCAACCACAGTGGTGAACTTGGAACACTGAGATGTGATCAGATGTTTCTAACTTCTGCCATCATGACCTTCCTGACCACATTGGTATACTTGGAACAGTGATACAAAATAAGAACCTAATTCCTGAGTCTCTCTCTCCCCAGATTTATTGTAACAGTAACACAAAAAATATTTATATACTACAATGTAAGACTATTCAATATTTGCTAGAAGTCTACATACCTGTTACACTGAGATGTAGATTTCTGAATCCAGATTATTAATTTCTGGCATATGAATGTATCCACTTGCCAAAGGATTAGTTATCCACTTAAATTTTAGTATTTTAAGATTCAGTATAAAAAAAAGAATAAGTATATGTATAGCCAGGGCAAAATAGCTAACTAACTAACTAACTAAATAATAAATAAATAAATAAATAAATAAATAAATACAATCATCAATAAAGTTAAAAGAAAGAAAGGAAGCAAATATCATGTGCTTTGTGCAAAATGAGAGATATTGCAAACTTAATTTCTTAATCATACCAACTACAAAATATTCTTATTCTTATTTTAATGCATTATTCATAAAAGATCTTGTTCCTTAATTTTAGCACAGACAATTTCTTTCAAGCATTCAATTGATATGAAAGGATTGATTTTTAAACCTACCTATAGTTTCCCAAATTAAAGTATTGCCCTGGTCCCACTGGGATCTCCACATAGCATCCTTCATTCACAAAGGGATTGTGTTTCCAGGGAAAGAGGGGTACACTGTACAATAAATCTTTGTTGTATATTTACTTCAATCACTTTTAATAGGTTTGAGTGTCTACTGAGTTACAGGAGCCTTCCAAAAGAAAATTAATACAAGTTACCAAACAAAAACAATTAGAGTGGGGCACAAGGATGCTCCTGTGCCTGTAACTCTATCAACTGGGTAGCTTCCTACCAACAGTGCTTATTTCTGTTTGCTGTTGTTATAGCCAATAGCCAATAACTGATTGCTTTTATCAATACACATGTTAGCTTACAAGTTTACAAAACCAAAAAGTGTTACAAGTCTCAGGGACATAAATTCACATCTGAGAAAATGTGTTTTTAATCTTCAGACTTCAAAGGACAGCCAGCTTGCTCACTTCTTCAGCTTTTAGAGCTTGCCAATATTCCTTGGCTTGTGGTCCTTTCCACCATCTTTAAGCCAGCTGCTGGCACTCTTCTCAAGCTGCCATGCCTACACTTTATCATGATCACATCATTCACTGACTGCCATCCAGAAAGTATCTCCACTTTGAAGGATTCAAGTCATTAGATGAGGCCCACAAGAACAGTTCAGGAGTTGCTTAATCACCTTAAGCAGTCACAAACCTTAATCATCTCTGCCAAATTCTTTATGTCTTGAAAAATCACATATAAAAGTCAAAGACTAAGAACTAGACATCATTAGGGGACATTATCCTGTCTATACAATAGATGTGACCACCCTGCTATTATTTATTTCCATGATGATTTTACTCTTCTGTTTACTAATTGTGTGTGTGTTGCTCAGCTATGTGTACATTCTCATTTGTATGTGGGTTTATATGTTCACAGATGTGTGTGTACATGTGTCACATGTGTGAAGGCTAATGATCAACCTATTTTGTCACTCTGATGGTAATTGCCACTTTGTTCATGACATAGCATATCTCAATATGACCTAGAACTTTCCATCTTAATATGGTAGGTGGACTCTGAACATCAGATTCTGTGTGGTGCCTCTTCAGTGCAGGAATTATAGGCATATTTTATGACTTATTCATGGGGGTACTAGGCTCCAGTCCTGGTTCTTAAGCAGGGAAGACTATCTCTTCTAGCTCTTTTATCACTGTTAATTTATTTCCCATTTGGGAATGAAGATTAATCATGTCACCTCATCCAGTCACATGTTCATTTATAAAGCATTCAAAAGGGAAAAAACACATATAAAATTCTCTGTGCTTGGTATCACTGCATGAAACGAAACTTACTGGATTGGTGTCTTCATTTTATTATTGTCAGTTCAGCAATGATCAAAAAAATTTACACCTTATATTTTCACATTGCTTAATCTTGTTCAAATAATATGCAGCATCAAAATACCTCTAGAAAGAATTTGTTAAAATTGAATTTTGTATTCTGCATGCTTGTGTAAACCTGTGACCCACATTTGAAGACAGGAGACTCCTTGAGACTCTCATGAAAGCAAGACTACCAGGAAAAGAGTTAATTCTAGTTTCAAAAGATGGGTTTTAAAAAATTGCAGAAGTATTGAAGAAAACACCTTTTGTTGATTTAGGGCCTCCACACATAAAATCAATGTTAAGTGTGCCCACAAACCCATATGCACACACATATATTACTAAAATCAAAATGAATGGATATAGCTGGAGAGTTATTTTGCTAAATGGGCATATTATGCCACTTTACTATAAACTCCTATATTTATAGATTAGTACAGTTCAGACTTCATCAAATTTTTTCTTTGTGCAGTAGACAAAAGTTAATGTAGTAATTCACATGTGTACAAAATACAGAGACAAAGTGTGCATGTGTGAGTGTGTGTGTGTGTGTGTGTGTGTGTGTGTGTAGTACTCAGTCACAAAGAAAGCATCTGTATCCTTTCCCACAGTACTCATGGAGCACTGTGGAAGATGTAGTGGAGAAACTGTAAGAGGCAGGAATGGTGGAGGACTTGTGGAGAATAGTATCTTTTAGATGTGATAGGACCATGAACTCACACTGAAAGATGATGGTTTCTGGGAGAAGGAAGAGTCCATTTCTTTAAGGATGTGCCTTCTGTTAGGTTTACCATGCTCTCCCAGTGGATTTCTCACACAGGCAAGAGTGTGGTAACATATTGTATATGTAATAAAGTCCATCTGAAAAATCAGAGGAGAGCCAATCCACATTCAGATTTAGCTGTGAAGGTCAGAATTGGTGAACAACACCTTAACCACAGTACTAAGGATGTAGGGATCCATCTGGATCAATGTGAGTTTAAAGTCTAACAAGCTAGGTGGTGATGACAGGCACCTTTAATTCTAGCACTAGAAAATTTGAATAAGGAAGTGAGATAGCTGGGCAGAGAAAAGGGAGGCAAAACTTCAGCTCTGTGCCTGTGCTTGCATTAGGGTGAGCACAAAGAGGGATTCAGTCTGAGGATGCATGGAGACAGGCTGAGGTGTTGGCTAGGTGAGAAGGGGCTGTGGCTTATTTTTCTGTCTTTCTGATCTTCAAGCTTTCCCCCAATATCTGGCTCCTGGTTTCTATTATAAGAACAAATAAATTCAAGAAATACAAGAGTATGTGGGCAGCACAAATTGGACCTGGTGGGTCATGAGAACATGGAATTGGGAGTTGAAAACCTTGTCTAGGAGAAATATGGAGAGAAGTCATGGGAGAATATAATCAATATACAGCACATGCATGTATACAATTCTCTAAAAATATTTAAACATATATTTTAAAGAAATGAATGTGTAGCCACATTTTTACTGTGTATTATTTAACATAGTCAAAACATAAAAACAGACATGTGAAGGACATTAAGTGAAAGTATCAGAGACATCCAGAATTTCTGCTAATGTTCATGTAAGGAAGAGCAATAGGTCTGCTCTTTCTGACAAAAGTAACCTTGTCCTGAACCTGAAGTAGCTGATGCAGAAGAGAAAAATTCAGGTCTTGAAGGCAATGAATAAACCCCAGTTAACTAACCAAGAGCAATTGTAAAGTTCTAATTCTGCTATTTGCCAATTTTACTACCTGGTCCACAAATTAGGCTCCCCTACCCTAGAAGTGGGAGGAGTTTTTGTAGATGAAAACAAAAGCACTCAAGAGATTCTTGATCTTTTCCTCTTATGAGAAAGATGAATCCTTGGGTGCTGACACAGTGATGTCACTCTCAAACTATCACTGACTTTGTCACCAGGAAGAAAGAGAAGTGAAATTATTTTGCTTTGAGCCTTTCAGGACACAAATATCCATAGCAGAACCCAAGTCTGAGAGGAACAAGGTGTAGAGAGGAAGTGCAGGCTGATGACTAATAGCCCTAGGGTTATAATCTTTCTGTTTATACTACATCTGTCTTTGCACATAATTTATGTGTGAACCTGCATCCTGTGACTAATAAAGCTTTATTTTGTGTGACATTGCTCACACAGCACTCATAAATCTTTAATAGACTTAAATAATGCAGTTACTAAGGAGAGTAATTGTAGGCGACAAAAGGAAATTAGAAGGCAATGATAAACTGTGAGAGTTATATTTCGGAAAGGGACATAGAAGGATTTTCTTTCTTTGGTTTCCCAAGAAAAATGTCAAAGTTAAAGTGAAAAAAGGGAGTAATGATGCAAAAATAGAATGGCTATTTCCTCAGTCCGTTCTGCCTTTAACTATCTGTTTGGCCTGCTGTGAGCCAATTGCATTCTTGAAGCCTCAATTTCCTTATCTGGAAAGTAGAGTGATTTATAATTCTAGGGCAACTGTAGGGACATAATCTTCTAAAATAATTAAAGTGGATTAGGACTTGTATCACAGTGAACATTTTTCCTTGCCGAAAAGACATTAGGAGAAGTGGAAAAGGGGGGACAATATATTAGATTCCTAAGGGGTAAAGTGGCAAGTTACAGATCAGCATGGAGTAGAATTGAGATCAATTCACAGAGACACAAAACAGGAAAGTCTTTCACCACAATTCAGAGTCATTTGGTAAAGCTGGAAGTGGGAAATGCTGATATATCTCTTTGTTAGTATTTATTCTGCTGCTGTTTTAAGACCCCACAACTAGGGCAATTCTTGTTAAAGAAAGCATTTAACTGGAGGATGGACTTACTTATAGTTTCAAAGGGTTAGGCCATGATCATTATGGTGGGAAACAGACAGATAGGGGCTGGTGTAGTCACTGAGAACTTACTATCCTGATCCACAGGCAATAAACAGGGTAGAGAGCAGGAGAGAGAGAAAGAGTGAGAGAGAGAGAGAGAGACAGAGACAGAGATAGAGACAGAGACAGAGAGAACAGAGAGAGACTCTGCTTGGCATAGACTTTGAAACCTCAAAGCCTACTCGTCGTGACACATCTCCTCCAATAAATCCATAGACCTCAGAGAGGGCAACACTTCTTACTCCTGCCTAAGAAGTATATCAACTGAAGACTAAAAATGCAAACATATGAGCCTATTGCCTCTGTTTTATCTGTACCCTTCCTCTTCTGGGCCTGCATAGTTGCAAACAAGCTGATATCAAAACACCATATACCTGGACTTTTCTAGCACAACTAATTCATATCTGGCCACCTTTTACCATATATCCTTTAACTAGTCTTCACACATGTGCGAAAGAGACTGGTAGTGCATACGTGTGCAAATTCTTGCACATCGCACATTAAAAATAGAGGACACATGTCCTGCTTTATCACTCTGTATGTTGCTTCCTCTAGACATTATTTCACACAGAGCCTAGAACTAGGCTTGTGACCAACAAACCTTAGAAATCTCATCTCTGCCCCTTCCTCATGCTGCTTTTATTGGAGACACCCATGGCCACACCTTCCTGTTACATGTTTCTGGGCATCGAGCTCCAGTGCTGACACATGAGTAGCAAGCATTCTTACCTACTGAAGCTTATCCCCAATTCCCAGCCTCAAACCTACCTCATTAAAACTCAAACATACTTCAGCAACCTGGGAAGATGTTATTGTCTCTCTATATAAAGACTGCCTCTAATTATATAAATATCTGCTTTCAATGTGTGAGGTAAAGCCTATATGTATCAGCTGCTATAAAGAAATATCAAATTGTACATGCTTAAGGTCATTTTCTATCTCTGATATTTGTAAGAAAGTAATCTTATATGGCGCACTGTAATGCCTGGAACTGTGGTGTCAAAACTTTCAGCTTGAGATGTTCATTCAAGACATCTACATAAAACAGTTTACTAGGTACATGAATTATCTTAGTTAGGGAAAAATAATTTAGGCCTGCATAGGTCCAAGGGAATTTCACTTACTAAGTTCTAAGACCATCCTAGGAGAAGCACAAGCTCATCTTCCCTTGTACTGTGCATCTTCTAATAGTGTTACAAGCTCTAGACTTCTAATCCACTGCTATCCATGGAAGGACAATAACTTCTCTGTTTCACTTGGGATAACTGCTTATCTTTTATGTTGAGCGCAACATTGCCAGCAAGAAAGATGCAACACCGGATCCTTCTCTCTGCAGTTTATTTGAGCCTTTTGGAAATATTCTTATCATTCGCTCACTCACTCACTCTCTCACTCACTCACTCACTCACTCACTCACAAGTAGACGAATGACCCCAGGGGGAAGCCAACTCGTGGTTAAATACCCTCTGGGCCTCCAATCTCAGTAAGCCACGTGGACATTGCCCATAGGTCCTAGGATGCGGAAGCAAGCTACCATCTTCGTCTACAGCCATTAAGGAGTTATTTACTCCTGAGAGCACTCACCATCGGGAAAGTGGAAGGTGGAAACCTGTGCCATCTTTAGGGCATGGTACAACACAGCTCTCTACAGTTCCCCCTGCTTTACTAAGAAAAGGCAGGCAGAAGCAGAGGTCTAGTCTCTAAAGTGCAAAAGGAACATGTACAGGCATCGCTCCGGGTGTCATCCACCCAGACAATCCCTGACCTGTCCGACACACTTTTTCAAAGAGGCAGGCAGATGGGTGTCAACCTGTGTGCAACCAGACATACTCCTCATGAGCTCATATAAGCCAGAGTGCTAATGTGCAATGCTAAGCCTAGCATCCTGTAAAACATTCCTAAGGCTTCTCCTTTAGGGAGGCCAAGCAAACTTGGGGAGACTGACCAACTCCAATGGCTGAAAATGCTTGGACAACCGTGGCTGCATTGCGACACTGAAGAAACCTATCATGGCAAATGCACCACAGGCAAACTAGGAATATCAGCGCCATCAGGACTGCCAGAGCTCCCATTCCTGCCCATTCTTTCTGGTGATTCACAGTGGTGGAGAACCAGGACGCCAGTCCTTCTGTCAGGTCTGCATCCAATCAGGTAGAATTCATGGTCACCGTGGCCACTCTCAGCTGGATCATCAAGTTTTCGAACTCACCAGTCCAATTTCCTAAAAGATAACTTGACAACTGCTTAGACAAATTTGCAGCATGAATAAAGTTCTGATATTGTACACTAATCCCACATATTCCTGGAAACTTCCATTCACAGCCAAGCTAGGCCAGCTGCCAAAGAGTATCAATCTACTCTTTGACCAGGTTGATCCTTTAATTAATAAACATCAAGCACCCCTTCTAACTGGGCAATAAGACTCTTTTGTGCCCGGGACCAAGTGCTGTCTGCAGAGTCCCAGCACACTTTGGAGCAGGGGTGGGTAAAATCTGCAGGTCATCGTACCCGCAGCTCCTGCTGAGGGAAGTTGCATGGCTACCCACAGCCACCTCGAACTGAGTGAGCCAACATCTGCAGGGGTCTCTGAAAGACAGACTCAGACTCTGACCAGAGAGGTGACAGGAAAAACAGACACCTGAGTGCCACAACTGACCAGGAGCCATCTAATCATGAACCACTGAAGCCATGGGCAAACCTCAGTGCAAAAAATTACATAATAATACAAAGGACAAGATGGTAACTCCAGAAGAGAGCGACGATCTTACAAATACAAGAGATGAACTGAGCAATGACGAGGAAACACAAGGAAGCAACACCAAAAATTCCTTTTTGATGATCATCGAAGCTCTAAAAGAAGATATGAAAAAAAGCTTTAAAGAAATAGAAGAAAATACAAACAAAAAAATTGGAAGAGATGAACAAATCTATGAAAGAAACATGCCAGGAACTAAAAGCTGAAATAAAAGCTGAAATAGAAGCAATAAAAAAGGCACAAAATGAGGCAAAGATGGAAATAGAAAATCTGAAGAAAAAAGCTGGAACCACAGATACAAGCATAACAAACAGAGTTCAAGAGATGGAAGATAGAATCTCTGAAGTGGAAGACTGAGTAGCTCAAATAGATATATCAGTCAAAGAAAATAGTAAAAACAAAAAAGTCATAACTCAAAATGTTCAGGAAATCTGGGACACCATGAAAAGACCTAAATTGAGAATAATAGGAATAGAAGAAGGAGGAGAATACCAGCTCAAAGGCACAGAAAATGTTTTCAATAAAATCATAGAAGAATACTTCCCTAACCTGAAGAAGGAAATGCCTATAAAGATACAAGAAGCTTACAGAACACCAAATAGATATGATCCCAAAAAAAGTCAGCGCGCCACATCATAATCAAGCCACAAAACATACAGAACAAAAAAAAAAAATTTAAGAGCTGCAAAACAAAAGGGCCAACTCACATATAAAGGCAGACCCATCAGAATAACGCCTGACTATTCAATGGAAACTATGAAAGCTAGAAGGGCTTGGTCAGAAGTTATACAGATGCTAAAACAGCATGGCTGCCAAACTAGAATACTATACCATGCAAAATTATCAATCACCATAGATGGAGTAAACAAGGTATTTCAGGATAAAGTCAGACTGAAAGAATATCTATCTACCAACCCATCACTACAGAGAGTATTAGAGGGAAAATTCCAACCTAAGGACCTCAGATACACCCACAAAATCACAAACAATCAATAAGTCCACAGAAGAATACCCTAGAGAAAGGAAATACAAACAAGTTGCCACCAAAAATGGCAGGAAATATGAATCAATGGTCACTAATTTCCCTTAATATCCATGGTCTCAACTCTCCTATAAAACGTCACACACTAACAAGATGGATACAACAACAAAAGCCATCCTTCTGTTGCCTACAAGAAACACACCTCAACCACAAAGACAGACACAGGCTTAGAATAAAGGGTTGGGAAAGGATTTTCCAGTCAAATGGTCCTAAGAAACAAGCAGGGGTTGCAAACCTAATATCTAACAAAGTAGACTTTAAGCTAAAAGCTATTAAAAGGGAACAAGATGGTCCCTACTTATTCATCAAAGGAAAAATTGGTCATGAGGAGATTGCAATCTTAAATATTTAGGCTCCTAATATAAGGGCACCTACATATGTAAAAGAAACACTGCTAAAGCTCGAATCCCACATCAATTCTTACACCCTAATAGTGGGAGACTTCAACACCCCACTTTCAACTCTGGATAGATTAACCAGAAAGAGCCTCAACAGAGAAATAAACAGTCTAAATGAGGTTATGATGAAAATGGATTTCATAGATATCTACAGATCCTTCCACCCAAAGGCAAAGGAATATATATATTTCTCAGCTCCTCATGGAACTTTCTCCAAAATTGACCACATAATTGGTTATAAAGCAAATATCAGCAGATACAAAAAATGGAAATAATCCCTTGTAACATATCGGACCACCAGGGCCTAAAGTTAGAGTTCAACAACATCAACACCCAAAGGAAGCCTACCAACTCATGGAAACTAAATATCAATCAGCTGAACCATCTTTGGGTCAAGGAAGAAATTAAGAAAGAAATCAAAGTCTTCCTAGAATTCAATGAAAATGAATCTACAACGTATCCAAACTTGTGGGACACAATGAAAGCAGTCTTAAGAGGAAAATTCATAGCGCTAGATGCCTATATGAAAAACCTTGAGAAATCCCACAATAGAGACCTAATAGCGCAGCTGAAAGCCTTAGAACAATTAGAAGCAAACACACCTAGAAGGAGTAGATGGCAGGAAATAATCAAACACAGAGCTGAAATCAATACAATTGAAACAAAAAGAACAATACAAAGAGTCAATGAATCTAAGAGTTGGTTCTTTGAGAAAGTTAACAAGATAGATAAGCCCTTAGCCAAACTAATCAAAAAACAGAGAGAGAGAGTGTCCAAATCAACAAAATCAGAAATGAAAAGGGGGACATAACAACAGACACCCAGGAAATACAGAGAATTATCAGGTCATATTTTGAAAATCCGTATTCCACAAAAATGGAAAACCTGGAAGAAATGGACAGCTTTCTGGACAGGTACCATCTACCAAAATTAAATGAAGATCAGATTAATTACCTAAACTGGCCTACAACCCTTTAGGAAATTGAAACTGTTATTAAAAACCTCCCCAAAAATAAAAGCCCTGGTCCAGATGTCTTCAGTGCCAAATTCTACCAGACATTCAAAGAAGAATTACTGTCGATACTACTCAAACTATTTCACACAGTAGAAACTGAAGGAATATTGCCCAATTCCTTTTATGAGGACACAATCACCCTAATACCCAAGCCACTCAAAGACACAACAAAGAAGGAAAATTACAGACCAATTTCCCTCATGAATATTGCTGCGAAAATTCTCAACAAAATTTTGGCAAACCGTATACAACAATGCATAAAAGATATCATCCACCATGACCAAGTAGGCTTCATCCCAGAAATGCAGGGCTGGTTTAATCGACAAAAAGCTGTAAATGTTATCCATCATATAAACAAATTAAAGGAACAAAACCACATGATCATATCCTTAGATGCAGAAAAAGCCTTTGACACAAACCAACACTCCTTTATGATTATATCCCTGGAGAGTTCAGGAATACAAGGAGAATACCTAAATATAAGTAATGCGATTTACAAGAAGCCTACAGCCAGTATCAAACTTAATGGAGAAAAACTCAAAGCAATTCCACTAAAGTCAGGAACTAGACAAGGATGTCCTCTCTCCCCTTATATATTCAATATAGTTCTCGATGTTTTAGCTAAAGCAATAAGGAAACAAAAAGAGATTAAGGGCATACAAATTGGAAAAGAAGAAGTGAAGCTATCTCTATTTGCAGATGATATGATTGTATACATAAGTGACCCACAAAATTCTTCTAAGGAACTGCTTCAGCTGATAAACACCTTCAGCAATGTAGCAGGATACAAGATAAACTCAGAAAAATCAGTAGCCCTTCTATACACTAAAGATAGAAGAGCTGAAAAAGAAATTAGGGAAACATTACCCTTCATATTAGCTGCAAATAGTATTAAATACCTTGGAGTAACTATAACCAAAGAAGTAACAGACCTATTTGACAAAAATTCTAAATCATTGAAGAAAGAAATTGAAGAGGATATCAGAAAATGGAAAGCCCTCCCATGTTCCTGGATTGGTAGGATCAACATAGTAGAAATGGCAATTCTACCAAAGACAATCTACAGATTCAATGCACTGCCTATCAAAATCCCAACACAATATTTTTTGGACCTTGAAAGAACAATACTCAATTTCATTTGGAATAACAGGAAAGCCAGGATTGCCAAAACAATTTTACTCAACAAAAGAACCTCAGGAGGTATTACCATCTTTGACTTCAAGCTATACTATAGAGCTACAGTAATAATAACAACCTTTTACTGGCATAAAAACAGACTTGTAGACCAATGGACTATAATTGACGATCCAGACATTAACACAAAAACCTATGAACACCTGATCTTTGACAAAGAGGCCCAAAACATTCAATGGAAAAAAGATAGTATATTTAACAAATGGTGTTGGCATAGCTGGATGGAAGTGTGTAGAAAAATGCAAATAGATCAGAGCCTGTCACCCTGCACAAAACTCAAATCCAAGTGGATCAAAGACCTCAACTTAACCCCAACCACTTTGAACTTGATAGAAAAGAAAGTGGGAAATACACTTCTACAAATTGGTACAGGCAACCACTTCCTAAATATAACACCAGTGGCACAGGCACTAAGACCAACAATCAATAAGTGGGATCCCCTAAAGCTGGGAAGCTTCTGCAAAGCCAAGGACACTGTCAATAGGACAAAATGCCTGCCTACAGAAAGGGAAAAGATTTTCACCAACCCTACAAGTGATAGAGGACTTATCTCTAAGATATATAAAGAGCTCTAGAATTTAGAAATCAAAACCCTGAATAACCCTATCAAATAATGGGGTACAGATTTAAAAAGAGAATTCTCAGCAGAGGAACTATGAATGACTGAAAGGCTCCTGAAAAAGTGTTCTTCATGTTTTATCATCAGAGAAATGCAAATCAAAACAATTTTGAGATACCACCTAACACCTGTTAGATTGGCTAAGATAAAAGGCACATATGACAGCCTATGTTGGAGAGGATGCGGAGAAAGGGGAACACTCCTACATTGTTGGTGGGAGTGTAAGCTTGTTCAGCCATTTTGAAATGCAGTATGGAGGTTTCTCAGAAAATGGAGAATCAATCTCCCCAAGGACTCAGTAATACCACTTCTGGGTATATACCTTAAAGAGGCACATTCACATACCAAACATACTCAATTATGTTCATAGCAGTATTGTTTGTAATAGCAAGAACCTGGAAACAACCTAGATGTCCCTCTACTGAAGAATGGATTAACAAACTGTGGTACATCTACCCAATTGAATACTACACAGCAGTAAGAAAAAATGATATCCTAAAATTCGAAGGCAAATGGATGGACTTGGAGAATATCCTCCTGAGCGAGGTATCACAATCTCAGAGAGATAAGCAGGGGATGTACTCACTCACTAGTGGTCTCTAAACAAACAAACAGGAAAAAAAAGCCAAACATGCCCAAGTGGCAAACCACAACCACTGAACAGCTTCGGATCAGAAAGACCCTGGACTGACCCTTCGAACCCCTCTCCAACTATAGGAATACCAGACTCATTCTTGAGGGAGGGGGGACAAAACTGGATTTGGCCAGGCCTGGAGACTGATCCAAGCATTATTGGGTCAGTGGGACCATAGGACTATCTGCTCCCTGCCCAGGGAAGGGAAAGGGAGTTGCAGAGAAGAGAAATGTCAAGATATGTTGGGAGGGGAAGGGACCTTGAATGAGGATATACAGGGATGGGAAAAAATAATTCAGAGGGAAAGCTAAACACATAGTAAATATATGTGTAGCAATCTTATTTGCATTACCACCCTTGATAAGCCATGCTTATGATTCTCATCCATTCATAGTTATTGTTAACTTTTCCCCATTTTAAATTCATGTTACTGTTTTTTTGTTAAATACAAAATAAAGAAGGAAAAAAAAAACTCTTTTGTATGTCTAGGGCATGTACTACATTAGCTGAGACCACATTCAAAGTCTGCACAGTCTGTAAAATATGGCTCGTGGCTCCTATGGCAGCCAATGAAATGGCTGCGATTATGGCAAGCTCTTATCTGCGCCATCAGGGTCAGCAACAAGAGCTTCTCCATTGTCTGCTTGCTCCCCTGCCCCATTTTCCTTTTCTGATTGAATCTTCCTGGTCAGCCTCCTCATGATTACATGAGGGAAGTGTGAATGCAAATCTTTCTGTATCTTTTTTATATAAAAGTATGGAAAAGAAGCAATCTTTAATGTATACTGCTATGATATGCCATTGTGAAGGCAAAGCTGTCAACAATGGAAGCCCTCGTTGTACCAGGCCCATAAATTGCATCTGATTATTTATAGCTCTTAAATCATGCAATAATCTCCATTTTCCTGATCATTTCTTAATCATAAATACAGGTGTATTCCATGGCAAATTAGAGGGTATGATGTGCTTCTGTGCTAGCTGTTCCTGCACTAGTTCTTGGGCTGCATTCTATTTTTCTAGAGACAAGGGCCACTGAGGGACCCATACATGTTTCTCAGTTTTCCAGTTGATAGGAATGCCATCCTCAGTGGCCCCTATGAGAAACCCAATCCTTGCCTTGGCACTCTATATTGAGGCATGACAGGGTCCTTCCTACCCTGCAAGTGCCTTCCTAAACCAAATTCTGGGTGAAATCCCATGTCTTTTATCATCTCCTGGGATGTCACTGAATATTCATTGCAAAGCTTAAAGCCCATGTCTTTTAATAGGTCTCTTCCCCAGAGTGTAATGTATAAATTAAGCACATATCGTTGTATTCTGCCTGAGTGACCTTCATCACTTCTCCAGGAAAGTTGTCTTGCACTAATTTCAGGAGCATTGGCATACCCCAAGCCTTGTAAGGTTTGTGAGGAGGACTGAACTGGCCATCCAGAGGGACAATCCCTTCTTGCTATAATGCTTTTGTCAGCACCAGTATCTATTCAATGCCTCCACTTGTGCCAAAGTGAAAGAGGCAGTAATTCCATAAGTTCTTACTGATTCGGCCTGTGACTTGATTACTTTAAAGTCCAGGGGCTCTTCGTAACGATTCCCCTGGGGACCTTGGAATACAGGAAATGCTGATACCAGTTTCTGTCTCACTTTTCTCCATACTACAGGGTTAAAGGACTGATCGTGGCCTCCAAAGCCACCCCCCCATCTGAGTAAGCTGGGGGAGTGGACGACAGGGGGCCACACTTCCCAGGAAGCAAGCGTTCCCTCAGGGCTAGCTTCTTTTCCCTCTTTTCTTTTTTGAAACCAATTTCTTAGTTTCTCTTTCCTCTCCTGACTCCTCCAACCTTGATAGGTCTTCTTCAGAACTACTGCTCTCAAGGTCCAAAAGCTGAAAATCCTCTAAATCCCGGTAATTGTTTTCCCCAGAATCTGATCCTTCAGTTCTAAGGCTTCTCGCTTCTTCACTGCTCACCCTGTCAGATCTTTCCTCTTTTAACTGATCTAAAGCGGCCTGACCCCCTTCAATTGCCTCACAGCACCTCTAATCGTCCAAATAGCCTCAAATCACCCTCCAAATGGATCTCATGCCTGCCTTTAGAATTCCCTGCTCATAGGAGAAGTCTAAATCTTGCCCTAACTTCTCCCAGGAGGACACCGTTAAACTGCCCATAACAGCAAACCATGGAGCTGCAATGTCACATTCCTGTAAAAATCTTTCTAATGTGCTTTCCTTAATTTCCAGACCTTTAGTTTGTAACAGCTCCTGTAGAGCTAGAAAAATTGGATGTGAGGTTGAAGATCCCATCCTTATATGACCTTTACTCCTTATTTTAAAAGTCTTTTCTGAGCCTTTACCAACCAGCCCCAGCTTTCCTATTGCTGTTACTTTCACTTTAAGCCAAAATTTGCAACTGCTGTTACTTTCACTTTGAGCAGACACTGCTGTTACTTTTACCTTAAGCCGAAACTGCTGTTACTTTTACTTTGAGCACAAGGTTGCCGTGTGTCCACAGCTGCAAGAGAATACACCCACTCGTCAGTGAGCTCCCTCTTCTCTGCCTTTGCCTACAGGTCGGAGCTACCCTCTAGCACCAAGAGGTTACATCTTGTCATTGGTGAGCTCCCTCTTCTCTGCCTTCTCTATAGGCCAGAACTAACCCGCTTTAATCGCTGATCCCAATTTACCTGGGACTTACCGGTGCACCCCCTGACTGTAGAGAGTTCTGAATCCTGTCGTTCCTTGGTGCGAGGTTTGTTCTTATTTCCTGGGTTTCAGCACCAATTGTCGTGGGCAACCTCGCCAGCAAGGAAGATGCAACACTGGATCCTTCTCTCTACAGTTTATTCGGGCCTTTGGGAAATCTTATCATTCACTCACTCACTCACTCACTCACTCACTCACTCACTCACTCTCTCACTCACTCACTCACTCACTCACTCACTCTCTCTCTCTCTCACTCACTCACTCACTCACTCACTCACATGTAGATGAATGACCCTGGGGGGAAGCCCACTCGTGGCTAAATACCCTCTGGGCCTCCAATCCTGGTAAGCCATGTGGACATCGCCCATAGGTCCTAGGACATGGGAGCAAGCCACCATCCTTGCCAATAGCCAATAAGGAGTTGTTTGCTACTGAGAGCACTCACCATCAGGAAGGTGCAAGGTGGAAACCAGTGCCATCTCTAGGGCGCAGTACAAAGCAGCTCTTGACACTTTTGTTCCATCCTACTGCTTATCTGTTCTCACAGATAAGCAAATTATGTTCCTATACAATTTGCACCACACTGTGGAGTGTGTGTATGTATATATCTTTATGCATGATTGCATTTGTGAGTTTAATCATATGTGCAGATGAATTGCAGGCCAGAAAAAAATCATCAGTGCTTTTAGTGAAATCTGGAACTCTAGGACCATAGGAGTCCAAGTAAAAACTTTACTATCTAAATTATTTCATTTGACAAGTTCCTTAAATTGTAATTTTAAAAATTGATATATAGTTAAAATGCAATAAATCAAACAGCTCCTTAAGGCTTTATATTCAGTGAGGTTAGACAATCATTTGCAACTCTACAATAATTATTAAAAGTCATGGACATAATATATGCAACAAAAATCATTATCTCAAGAAGTTCACCATAAAATAGTATTTCATTTTTGTTGAATAAAGTCTCACTTTTTATCTACCGGCCACTCCTAGGAATCTCTCTTCTCCCTCATTCTCCCATCCTTTCCGCAGAAAGGGAAGAGGTCCCAGGGTAGATTACTTCAGCATTGAGTCCAGTCAAGTTTGATTTCCTCATCCTAATATCAAGGCTGGGTTATGTATTCCTCTGGAGGAAATAGGCTCCAAGTTGCCAGTCCGAGGTTCTTCAAATCTTAAGCTGTTCATTGCCTGTAGTTTGCAACTTTGATGATAGGATGTTCTTTGCTTTTTGTTTAAAATCCACTAATGAGTGAGTATATCCTCTGCTTATCTTTCTAGGTTTGTAATACCTCATTCAGTAAGATATTCTCCAAATCTATCCATTTGTCTGTAAATTTTTGGATATCATTTTTTTTCTTACTGCTTTGTAGTACTCCATTGTATAGATGCACCACAGTTTGTTAATTCATTCTTCAGTTGAGGAGCATCTAGGTTGTTTCCAGGTTCTTGCTTTTATGAATGATGCTGCTATGAACATAGTTGAGCTGATGCTTGTGGAGTGTGAATGTGCATCTTTAGTGTATACACCCAATAGTGGTATTGCTGGATCTTTGGAGAGATTGATTCCCAGTTTTCTGAGAAACCGCCATACTGCACTCCAGAGTGACTGAACAAGCTTACACTCCCATGAACAATGAAGGAGTGTTCCTCTTGCTCCATAACCTCTTCAGCATAGGCTGTCATCTGTGTTGTTAATATTGGCCATTCTAAAAGGTATGAGATTGTATCTCAAATTTGTTTTGGTTTGCATTTTTCTGATGGCTAAAGATATTAAGATATTTCAAGTGTCTTACAGCCATTTGTAATTTTCTGCTGGAAATTCCTTTTTTTAGTTCTGAACCCCACTTTTTAATTTGGTTACTTAGCACTTTGATCTTTAGTTTCTTGAATTCTCTATGTATTTTAAATATTAGTCCTCTGTTACTTGTAGGATTGGTGAAAATCATTTCTCATTCTGTAGGCTGTTGTTTTGTCTTATTGACTATGTCTTTAGATTTACAGAATCTTCTCAGTTTAAGGAGGTCCCACTTATTGATTGTTGATCTTAGTGTCTGTGCTACTGGTGTTCTATTTAGAGAGTGGTCACCTGTGCCAATTTGTTAGAGGGTATTTCCCACTTTTTTTTTCTATCAAGTTTAGTGTGGCTAGGTTATGTTGAGGTCCTTGATCTACTTACATCTGAGTTTTGTTCAGGGTGATAGCTTTGTATCTATTTGCATTTTTCTACACACTGCCATCCAGTTATGCCATATCATATATTGAAGATACTATCTTTTTTCCATTGAGTATTATGGGGCTCTTTGTCAAAGATCAGGTGTTCATAGGTGTGTGGGTTAATGTTGTGGTCTTCAATTTGATTCTCTTTATCCACAAGTCTGTTTTTATGCCAGTATCAGACTATTTTTATTACTGTAGGTCTATAGTATAACTTTAAGTTGGGGATGGTAATGCCTCCTGAGGCCCAGATGGTTTCAGTGCATAGTTCTACCAGACACTCAAAAAAAAAAAAAAAAAAAAAAAACTAATACCAATACTCCTTAAAATAAATATTCCAAGCAGTAGAAACTGCAGGAATATTGTCAAACTCTTTCTATGAGGCCACAATAACCCTGATACCTAAGCCCCTCAAAGATGTAACAAAGAAGGAATATTACAGACTAATTTCTTTCATGCACATTGATGCAATATTTCTCAACAAATATCTAACAAACTGAATACAACAACATATATAGAAATCATCCACCACAATCAGGTAGGCTTCATCCCAGAAATGTAGGGATGGCTAAACATATGAAAAACTGTACGTCTCATCCATCATATAAACAAACTGAAAAAAAACATGATCATATCCTTAGATGCTGAAAAAGCCTTTGATAAAGTCTAACATCCCTTTATGATAAAAGTCCTGGAGAGATCATGAATACAAGGAGAATACCTAAATATACAAAAGACAATTTCCAATAAGCCAGTGATCAACATCAAACTAAATGGAGAAAACCTCAAAGAAATCCCACTAAAATCAGGAACTAAACAGCATTGCCAATTCTTCCCTTATCTATTCAACATAGTTCTTGAAGTTTTAGCTAAAGCAATTAGAGAACAAAAGGAGATTAAGGGGATACAAATTGGAAAAGAAAAAGTAAAACTGTCTCTATTTGCAGATAATATGATTGTATATATAAGTAACCCATAAAATACTATCAGGGAACTTCTATAGCTAAAAAATACATTTAGCAATGAAGCAGGAAACAAGATTAACTAAAATAGTGTTTTGTAAGAGCTGTGGATAACCTAGAGTAGATGAAAAGAGAATGTCTACTGCATAGCATTTCAGATAAGTGTGACATGTTCTGATGTTCATTTTCACAATAAAATGATTAAAGTCAACTACAATGTATTAAATATTATGCAATGTTTAATAAAATATTTTTCAATATTCTCACAGGAAAAAATTTGTGTTTAAAGGTGGTATCATGATAATGACCAAGAAGTGCACAGTTTTTAGGATATTCCATTATATTCTACAACCATGCATATCTACCATGCATCAACAAATAAGAACTAAAAGAAGCAGTTTGTGAAGTTTATGAAGGAAGCTTCTGGTCTACTAGAAATCTGCCATTACTGCTTCAGTCAATAATTCTCTATTATCTTCTAGTGTGTCTTATAGGCAACTGTTTACTAACAAAGTTTGTTATTTTATAGTCTTATTTAATGAGTTTTTTTCATGTATTTTAAAAGTTTAAAATTGTGGCTCTCCACAATTTAAATTGTATGTTAGCCAGAGATCATATAGACCTTTTTTTATTTGAAATTTTGCATGACAATAAATATATTTCTCTTGTAGAAAATTCAATCGTAACAGAAATTTTCATTGAATTTAACAGCTCTCCAGGTGAAGACATGGATTTCATTCTAATCTTATTTTCAAAAATACTTAATAATTTCTTAAACCATATGAAAATCTTAGAAAAGTATAACTTTATTTACTCAAATTTAATGTTCATTTCCTATTTAATTATATGTACCATCAATTATTTTTATAATGATAATTACAATGAAATTCAACGGTCTTACAATATATTAGCATAGTCTTAAATAGTATATTTATGAATATTTATATTATGTATTAGCTTATATTATTACAGCTATAAAAAGTTACTTAAATTCTCTTACATTCAAAGAAATACAGCATAGTTTTGTGGTCTTGCAGTTTTTGTAAAACTACAATGTTTTCATTTGGAAATTCCTTTTAGTTTAAAGTGCCTCTTTTGTTATTTTTGGAAGTGCAAGTGCACACTTGAATTATTTTATTGTCTGCATCAAGAAGATTTTCTGTCTTCACTTTTTAAATTAGCTTGAATAATAAAAAATTACAGTATAACTATATTTTATAAGTGGTTTTAAAAATATCATAATTATTATTATTGTGGATCACACTTTTTGCCTTGTGTATAGTGGTCAGCTGAAAAACTTCTGGGTGTGACTTCTGTGTACTACCTAGAGGGTCCCAGGCATCAAACTCAGGTTTTCCATTTTAGTCCACAAATTTCTGTTTCCTATGAACAATCTCAATAACCCTACTAGAAGTTTTAGAGTTGAAACAATTTAAAAGAAATAAAAAAGTCATTGTGAGAATGTTCCTTGTGAACTTAGTTTCTGAAGCTGGTTTCAGCAGTTGACTCAGAATATAAAGTAAAATTTCCGTTTTATTTATATGAGCAAATGTCCCATTGTTACATTCCTTTCAATAAGATCCTTTCTTTTGTAAACTTTTATCCTTAGGCTATCTTTGTATCCTTAGCTGTGATGTAATTGCTTTAGAGAAGAAAAATAAAACTTGCATAGAAATTTTTAAGAACATAAATTATTAAAGCATAATTTTCTAAGAATTATTTATATGTGAGTATATTTAAACTTCTTCCTTAATCCTTATAAATAACATTGCCTTTTATCCAATAATTCTACATGTCATTGCTTGGGCAGAAGAATTGAGTTTAAGGAGAATACAACTATACCTAGGGTCCCTCTTTTAATAAGAACAAAAAGATACTCTGACATGATGAAACTGGAGCAATGAATCATTCTACCAGTTTCTCTTTTGATTGACTCAACATTAACCAAAGCCAGAACCTGTTGTGTACTAATGAGTGGAGTCATATGTTACTATGTCTGTGATCAACTTCCACCCAGGTTACCATGGCTGCTATACTTCTAACAACTTACAGAGAGAAAAGTTTATTTGGGTTTCTAGTTAGAGAATATAGTCTATTATTGTAGAAAGAGGTTTATGGCCCAGACTTTTGGGCCTATTCCTAAGGTTCTGACCTAATATTCTGCATTCCAGCAGTCTTGCAGTGCTACAGAAACACACAGATGTTTACATTAATATTATACTGATCAGCCTATGGCCCAGGCATATAACATGCTAACTCTTTACTCTTAAACTAACCCATGATTTTTAAAAAAAAAATTATTTATTTTTTTGGGGGGATAATATTATAAGCATATCATTTCCATAATTTTGCCTCTTTCATTCTCTCAAAACCTCTTTTATAGCTTTTTGTACACTTTTAAATTAATTGGATCTTTTTGTACTGATTATTGTTACATGCATATATATAAACATTTATATATAAATATATATTGTTAATACATTATATTTGAAGGGTTGCATGGTCCTTGCATCTTGAAGTATGTGGTGCCTTCAGAAATGGAAACTTACGTCTTGGGATCAAACAAGGGCAATAGTAATAGTGTATAATATTTTGAAATCCTTTGAACAACCCTGGTGAACAACTTAAAAGCAGGCTTCTCAAACATGACCTTGGGTTTTTGTTAGGAATTCTCTGGCTCTTGGAGGCAGAATTGTCAGCTCAACTGAGCAAAATTCATTTAAATATTTATATAATTTATAGACAGACATGATTATTATAGCTTTTCCAAGTTGATAGTTAATAACATGATTCCTTATTACTTTTTCAGAATGCTTACTGTTGTATTACCATCTCCTCCTTCTTCTGTATTTCTATTCCCCTGCCCTAGGTAAAAGTCTTTTCTTTCTCATTTTTCTGATCAAATAGCATGTACTCTATTATTCCCTTTAAAATTGTTAGCCAAACCTGCCTATCTTACCAATGGTGACAATTTATTTTCTGGTTTCTGAATTTACTCTATGATATGAAATTACACCTGAAAATTTGGAGTTGGGAACCTCAGGTGGAAGAGAACATGCAACCTTTGCTTTTTCTGGATCTGAGTTATCTCACTCCGTCAGAATGATTTTTTATAATTCCATTCATTTATTAACAAAATGCTTGGTTTTAGTTTTCTTTACAAGTGAAGAGTAGTTCATGATATATTTGTAGTTTTGATTTCCTCTCATTGGTAGAAGAATGTTTATGTTGCCTAAATTACCTAACTATTATGAATAGAACATTAATGAACATGTCTGAACAAGTATCTGTGGAGTAGGATATTGGGTCTTTCAGTCATATGACAAGGAGCCTTTATAGATGCTAGATGCTAACCTATGTTTTTTTTTCAGAAATATATCCACCTTCTATGTTTATTTTGGTAGAATTTACAATGCCAAAGATATGAATTACAAACAATGTGAAAGTCTATGGATGGACAAATGGAAATGAAAATGAATATGTGTGTATATATGCAGATTTTATATGAAATGCAGTATACATATATATGAAGTGGAATATTATATAAATAGAAAAATAAGTAAAGTTTTATATCTGTAAAACTGAATGTGCTAGGAAGACACAGCTTTTAAATAAAATCAGACAAATATGGAAAGATAAATAATTCATGCAAAAACCCTTGATTTTCATTCTATCCAGCCCTGTGGCTTGGTACTTTTTCTCAGAGCAGCATTTCAGCTTCCTTTCTCTGCTTCTGCTGTCAACTCATCTGGCTTTCTCTGGCACCTCTGATCTGCTCTTCCTGTTCACAGAGTTTTCTTAGTCTGGTAGCCCCGCCCACACTTCCTGTCTGACTTGGGCCAATCAGCATTTTTATTAAACCAGTAACCAGGACAAATATTTACAATGTAACAGAACAAAATTCCACTACATATTACAACAAAGGAGACATAACAATAAGAGATTGAAATAGGTCTTTACATTTAATTCATAGTCATGATCTAAAGAATGAGCAGAAATCAATACTTTTTTCTTTGTGGGATTTGTTCACATGTCTGCATGTGCCCATGCATGTGCAAGGCAAAAGACAACCTCAGATAACATTTTTTGGAAGCCATCTACCTTGTTTTTATTTTTTTCATTCTATATTGACACAGAGTCTTACAGTGACTTAAAACTTTTTATGAATGTTAGTTTGGCTGACAAGTTAGTGCAAAACTTATCTGTCATTGCCTCTACGGTATTAAAATGACAGGTACACACTACCGCATGACTTTGTTGTTTTAGTTCTAGAGTTCAGATCAAATAGTCATGCTTACAAGGCAAGCAATTTATCAGCTGTTTTCCTTTACCTAATCCAAAACTTTGTTCATTTTACTCAGGCCATAATAACAACTCATAAAACAATACCACCCAGAGTAAGGGTAGACTTTCTCCACTAAATTAACATAACCTCAAAACTCTACCACTATGTCCAGGGAGTTGTCTACTGGGTGATTCTAGAAGCTGCCACATTATTAATGATGTTAGTCCCAACAATTTTCTTTAATTACTATAAGATGAAAGGACACTTACTATTATCAATGTTTAATTTCTCTGCTCTTGGACAGGTATTGCTGGTAATGTGAGGTAGTTGCCACCCTTTTCTGATTGAGTTCACTTAGAATGCCAATAAAATAAGGCTATCACTATGGCATCTTTTTGATGGAATTGACAATTTAGCTGCTATGAATATGAAGTCTTAAAATATTCTGAGATGGTATAATTCGAATGCTTTGTAGATAGATTCAAGCTGCTTTCAATGGCATTCATTCATAGAGAAAATAAAAATAAAAACATTTACTAAATCACTAGCTACCTACCAAGAAGAGCTAGAATTCAATCACCCCATGAAACCACATTCTGTGTTGCAGCTTCATTTGAAATTTCTACCTGGGGAAAGATTATTAAAACTCAATCTTATTTTTTTCATGACTGCAGTCTTCTGCATGGACAAAAAAAGGTCAAATACAGAGGTGGTAAGAGCCAGTACCTCTGCATTTTCTATCCTTCATTAAACATTATTGTCATGTATTTGACATACTTGCCTTCTTTTCTATGTAAGAAAATGCTAATAGTCATCAGTATCTATATTAAGTGATATATGTAAAGGTTCTGCCTGTTGGGTAGTATGTTGTTTTTTCTTGTACATTTAAGAACTAAATATACAATCACAAGATATGTGTGGAAAATTACTTAGAACTTTCATCTCCACTCATTCTGAATAAAAAAGAGAACTTCATAAAGACTATATATATTTTATATCCAGGAGTCCTTGATTAATTATTATTAAGTATTATTAAGAAGTTTAAGTCAAGACTACATGACTGCCTCTTACTATTAATGACTCAAAAATACTTAAAGCACAACAATTTTCTCTTTGTACCTACCTCTTTATGTACTGTTAGCCTTGCTTCAGGTTCTGAATTCTTACTGGAGACAATAAACTAACTCCATTGATCTAAGTTAGTACTGCTGGCCTGTCATTTCATTTGCTATACTGGCTGAAACTGTCAACACATTTAAATTCTGGACAAAGAACACAAGGAAAAGAGTATCTGAGATGCTATACTCATATTACTTATATTATTATACTCAATATACTTATATTATTAAGTCATGTGATTATATTTACTGTGCCAGGTGATCAAGGTTGACTGAAGACAACAATAATCTAATCAAATGACACATAATCAATCACAGATGATTTTATGAAATGAAAGTTTATGAATTCATACCAATTACAGAAATCTGAATTTATTAGGTGCTAGTAAAGGTAAAAATTAATATGGATAGAATAGATAGGGAAGGTAGGATGTGATTAATTGCAGCAAGGACACTTAGGATTAATTATCAAATTAACATTATCTAGAATTATCTGAGAAGGGAGTCTCCTTGAGAAACTGTGTATGTTAGTTTGGCTGTTGGAGGTTATTTTGACTACATCGATTGATTTGAAAAGACCCACTCACTGTCACTGGCACCAATTGCCTGCAAATTTTAGAATACCATTTTTTCTTAGTGATGTATAACACTCCATTGTGTAGATGTACTACAGTTTGTTAGTCCATTCCTCAGCTGAGAGGCATCTAAGTTGTTTCTAGGTTCTTGCTATCATGAATAATGCTGCAATGAACATAGTTGAACTAATGATTTTGAGATGCAAATGTGCATACTTAGGATATATTCCCAACAGTGGTATTGATGAATCCTTGGGGAGATTGATTACAGTTTTCTGAGAAACCACCATACTGCATTTCAAAGTGTCTGGACAAGTTTACATTCCTACCACCAATAGAGGAGTGTTCCACTAGCTCTGTGTCCTCTCTAGCATAAGCTAACATTCATGTTATTAATATTAGCCAATCTGACAGGTGTATGGTGGTATTTCAAAGTTGTTAAGATTTACATTACTCTGATGGCTAAAGATATTAAGCATTTTTTTAAGTGCCTGTCAGCCATTTGTAATTATTCTGCTGATAAATCCCTTTTTAGTTCTGAACCCTACTTCTTAATTCTGTTATTTAGGGTTTTGGGTTCTAGTTTCTTGAGTTCTCTATATATTTTAGAGATCAGTCCTCTGTCACTTGCAGGGCTGGTGAAAATCTTTTTCCATTTTGTGGGTTGTCATTTTCTCTTAATGATTGTGTCCTTGGCTTTATAGAAACTTCTCAGTTTCACTCGATCCTACTTATTGATAGCTGTTCTTAAATCTGTGCTACTGGTGTTATATTTAGGAACTGGTCACCAGTGCCAATGCACTGGAGAATATTTCCCACTTTCTTTTCTATCATGTTTATTGTGGCTAGGTTTATGCTGAGGTACTTGATCCACTTGGATTTCAGTTTTATTCCAGGAGATAGGTTTGGATCAAACTCTTTGCATGTTTCTACAAATTGCCATCCAGTTATGCCAACACCATTTGTTGAAAATACTATCTTTTTTCCAAAGAATATTTTTGGTCTCTTTGTCAAAAATCAGATGTTTATTGGTGTGTGGGTTAAAGTTGGGGTCTTCCTTTTGATTCCATTGATCCACAAGTCTGTTTTTATGCCAGTACCAGGCTGTTTTTATTACTGCAGCTCTATAGTATAACTTGAAGTCAGGAATGGTGATGCCTCTTGAGGTTTTATTTTTGAGCAAAATTGATTAGGCAATCCTAATTTTCCTGTTATTACAGATGAGATTGTGTATTGTTCTTTGAAAGTCTGTAAAAATTTGTGTTGGAAATTTGATGGTAATTGAATTGACTATGTAGATTGTTTTGGTATGATTGCTATTTTTACTTTATTGATCTTTCCATTTCTGATATTCTCTTCAATTTTTTTCTTCAGTGAGTAAAAGTGTTTGTCAAACAGATCTTTCACTTCATTGGTTGTAGTTACCCCAAGGTATATAGTGCTATTTGCAGCTATAGTAAATTGTTATGCTTCCCTTATTTCTTTTTAGCCCATTTATCTTTAGTGTATAGGAGTGCTACTGTTTATTTTAATTAGTTTTGTATCCTGCTACATTGCTGAAGGTGTTTCTCAGTTGTAGAAGTTCCCTGGTAAGTTTTTGTGTGTCACTTATGTATATTATCATAGCATCTGCAAATAGAGATAATTTCCCTTCTTCCTTTTCAATTTGTATCTCCTTAAACTTCCTTCCTTCTCTTATTGCTTGGGCTCAGTCTTCAAGAACTATATTGAATAGATAAAGAGAGAGAGGACAGCCTTGTCTAGGTCTGTATTTTAGTTTGATTGCTTTGAGTTTCTCTCCACTTTATTTGATGTTTGGCATCGGCTTCTTGTATATTGCCTTTATTATATTTAGATATTTCCCTGTATTTTTATTCTCTCCTGGGCTTCTATCATAAAGGAGTGTTGGACTTTGTTATAGGCTTTTTCAGCATATAAAGAGATGATCATGTGATATTTTTTTCCTTCAATTTGTTTAAATGATGGATGACATTGACAGTTTTTTTTATATGTTGAACCATTACTACATTTATGGAATGAAGCCTACTTGATCATGGAGGATGACTTTTTTATATGTTTTTGTAAATGATTTGCTAAAATTATGTTGAATATTTTTGCATCAAAGTTCATGAGGAATATTGGTCTGTAATTCTCTTTCTTAGTTGCATCTTTGAGTGGCTTGTGTATCAGAGTAATTGTGGCATCATAAAAAGAGTTTTGCAGTGTTCAATCAGTTTCTACTGTATGGAACAGTTTGTTGAGTATTGGTATTAGTTCTTCTTTGAGTGTCTGGTAGAATTCTGCACTGAAACCATCTGATCATGAGCTTTTTTGATTTGGAACACTTTTAATGACAGCTTCAATTTTTTTTGGTGTTTTAGGTCTGTTTATGTCTTTAATTTGTTCTTGATTTAATTTTGGTAATTGGTGCTTGTATAGAAAGCTGTTCATTTCTTTTAGGTTTTAAATTTTAGTAGAGTATAGATTTTCAAAATATGTTAATAATTCTCCTGATTTCTGAGTGTTTGTCATTATGTCTCCCTTTTCATTTCTGATTCTTTTAATTTGAATACTCTGCACTTTTTGATTAGGTTTGTCTATCTTGTGGAATTTCTCAAAGAAACAACTTCTTGATTCATTGATTTTTTTTGTATTGTTCTCTTGGCTTCATTTGTACTGCTTTCAGCTCTTTGTAATTACCTGCTGTCTACTCTTTCTAGGTAAGTTTGCTTCTAATTGTTCTAAAGACTTCAGCTCAATTGATAGACCACATATGTGAGATTTCGCTTTGTCTATTTATTCTTATCTAATGCTGTAATTTTTCTCTTAAGACTGCTTTCATTGTGTCCCATAAGTTTGTGTATGTTGTGGATTAATTTTTATTAAATTCTAGAAAGTCTTTCATTTCTTTCTTTATTCCTCCCTTACCCAGTGGTAGTTCAATATAGAGATGTTCAGTTTCCATGAGTTTGTAGGCTTTCTGTGATTTTTGTTGTTGCTAAATGCTAACTTTAGACCATAGTGGTCTGATATGATACAAGTGTTTATTCCCATTTATTTGTATCTACTGATATTTGCTTAATGCCCAAGAACATGGTCAATTTTAAAAAAGTTCCATGGGGTGATGAAAAATATGTATTTTTTTTGGTTTAGATGGACGCTTCTATAAATATATATTACATCTGTTTGCTTTATAACATCTGTTAGACCCTTTATTTCTTGGGTGAGTCTTTGTCTGGTTGACCTATCCAAGGGTGAAAGTGGGGTATGAAAGTCTCCCACGATCAGAATGTGACATTTGTTATAGGGTTTAAGCTTTAGTCATGTTTCTTTTACATATAAAGTTGCCCTTATATTAGGGACATAAATGTTCAGGATTGAGATCTCATCTTGATTAATTTTTCCTGAGATGAATATGTAATATCTGTCCTTTTTTAAAAATTGATTTTAGTTTGAAATCTACTTTGCTAGATATTAAGATGGCAATACCAGCTTGTTTCTTGAGGCCATTGGATAGGAAAATCTTTTCCCAATCCTTTACTCTGAGCTGTGTCTGTCTTTGAAGTTGATGTGTGTTTTGTATATGCAGCAAAAAGTTGGCTTTTGTTTTTGTATCCATTGTGTTAGGGTGTGTCTTTTTATAGGGGAATTGAGCCCATTGATATTAAGGGATACTAATGACCACTGATTTTTATTCCCTGTTATTTTTGCTGGTAACTTGTGTATGTCTCCTTTCTTTGGGCTTTCCTTCTGTGGGAATATTGATTTCTTGTGTTTTTTTTTTTTGGTTTATCTGGGTTTCTATAGGTTGTAATTTTCTCTCTAGTGCTTTCTGTAGTGCTGGATTTGTGGAAAAGTATTGTTTCAATCTATCTTTGTGGTAAAATATCTTTGTTACTCCATCTATGGTGATTGTTTGTTTTGCTGGGTACAGAAGTCTGGGTTGGCACCCATGCTCATTTAGTGTCTTTATAACTTCTGACCAGGACCTTCTTGCTTTCATTGTTTCCATTGAATAGTCTTGTGTTGTTCTGATGGGTCTGCCTTCATAGTTGGCCCTTTTCCTTTGTAGCTCTTAATATTTTCTTCTTCTTTATATTTTGTGGCTTGATTATTATGGGGCAAGAAGACTTTTTTTGGGGGGGTCTAATCTATTTGGTGTTCTGTAAGCTTCTTGTACCTTTATATGCATTTCTTTCTTTAGGTTGGGAGAGTTTTCTTCTATGATTTATTGAATACATCATCTATGCCTTTGAGCTGGTATTCTTGTCCTTCTTCTATTCCTATTAGTCCCAGGTTTGGCCTTTTCATGGTGTCCCAAATTTCCTAAACATTTTGTGTTACTTCTTTTTTGGTTATAGTGTTTTCTTCTTGTGACTTATCTATTTCCACTATTGAGTCTTCCAATTTTGAGATTCTCTCTTCTATCTTTTGGATTCTGTTGGTTATACTTGTATTTGTAGTTTCAGATTGTTTCTTGTGAGTTTCTGTTTCCTCTTTTGTCTTGTTTTGTGCCTTCTTTATTATTTATAATTCAAATTTTAGTTTCTGGAATCTTTCTTTCATTTGTATATTTTTCTCTTTCTTGGTTTTCTTTCAAAAATTTATTCATCTTTTCCACTTTTTATTTTCTTCTATTTCTTTAAAACAGTTTTAAATATTCACTTTTAAATTTTTTATAATCTTCATAAAAGTTTTTAATGTTGTTTCCTTCTGTTTCCTTTTCATTCATTTGTTCAGGTCTTGTGGTTGTAAGGCCAACAGCTTCTTCTACTGGTTCCTTATTCTTTATATTGTTATGTGCATTTTTGGACTGGCACCTTCCCATTGTTTCCTTGGTCAGTCATTTCTTAGTCCCTTTTTTGTCAGTTGTGATTACAGGGTTTTTATGTCTCCTGTTGGCTCTGAACACAGAGACTCCAATATCTCTTACTCTGGTAAGGCCTCAGGGTCACATGGAACAAAGGGATGCCCATTTGATCTCTCACTCTGCTCTGAGTAGCGAGTTGAGCAGTTTTGAGAGACTTCTCTTACTGCTCTCTGGACACAAGTCTTGTGGTCTGGAGTAACATCTGTCTATGATGATCCAACTTGATTTGAAGGTGAAACATGGCCATCATCTATGTGTCCCCTGGGATTGCAGGGGAAGGATTCTTCAGCCTCTCAGCCTCTCTAGACATGGGTCTTTAGGTTGGTCCTGTCCAGAGAGATGTCCATCTTGGGTCCAGCCATCAACTATGTGTCCCCTGAGATTGCTGGATAAGGATTCTCCAGTCTCTCACTTCCTCTGGACACAGGTCACTCAGCTACTTACAATTTCATAATCATTTGCTTATTAATGTTGAAAATTTTTTTCTTTTATGATTTTGTTGAATATATTTTTGTGCCTTTTGCTGGTCTTCTTCTTCTTCTTCTTCTTCTTCTTCTTCTTCTTCTTCTTCTTCTTCTTCTTCTTCTATTTTTCTTAGGTTTCATCTTTTCTTGGTGTCCCAGATTTTCTGTACATTTTTTGTATGATCTTTTTAACTTTAGAGGTTTTTCTTTGGACTGGGGAATCTCTTTCCTCTATTGTATCTTCCACACAAGAAATTCTTGCTTTTATTTTTTGCTTTCTGTGAGTTAGACTTGAAGTTATAGTTTGTTTGTTTCTTCCAATTTTCTATTTTAACATTTCCTCAGTTGTTTCCTCCTTATGGTTTTTATTTTAGCTTTTACGTCTTGCACTATCTAATTGGTTTTTCTTGGTTCTCCAGTCTTCCTTTAAGAAATTACTTTTACATATGTATATGTCGTTTAGTTAGTGGCATAGGATTTCAGGATTGAAATTTTTTTTCTTGGTGGATTTTTTCTGAGATCAATAATTAGTGTCAATCCTGGTCTCTTTTTATTGATTTATTTTAAAGTGAAATGGCTACACCAACTTGTTTTCTATGACCATTTGATTAGAAATTCTTTTCCCAACCCTTTACTCTAAGCCTGTGTAGGTCTTTGAAGTTTAGGTGTGTTTCTCATATGCAGCAGAAGGATGATTTCTGTTATTGTATTCATCATGCTAGGGTGTGTCCTTTTATAGGTGAAATGAGTTCATTGATATTAAAGGATATTAATGACCAATGATTAATATTTTCTAACATTTTTGATAATTGCTTGTATTTTCTTTTTGGGGGTTTTCTGTGGGCTTATCAATTGTTTGTGTTTGCATGTGTATTTTTTTATTTCCTTAGCTTGGAGTTTTTCCTATAGGGCTTTTTGTAGAGATAGATTTGTGGTTCAGTATTGATTAAATCTGCTTTTGTCATGAAGTATGTTGTTTATTTCATCTATTTTGTTTGATAGTTTTGCTGGGTACAGTAGTCTAGGTTGAGGTCCATGTACTTTTAGTGCCTGTATAATGTCTGACCAGGACCTTTTTGTTTTCATTGTTTCCATTGAATAGTCAGGTGCTATTCTGATGAATCTGCCTTTATAGGTAATTTGGCTTTTCTCCTTTGCAGGTTCTAGTATTTTTTCTCTGTTATGTAGGTTGAATGACTTGATTATTATATGGCAAGCAGAATTTTTGTGGGTCTAGTCTATTTGTTGTTCTGTAGGCTTTCTGTATCTTTATAGGCATTTTCTTCTTTAGGTTGGGTTTGTTTTCTTATATGATTTGGTTGAATGTATTTTCTATGCCTTTAAGCTGACTGGTGTTCTTCTCCATCTTCCATTCCAATTATTCTCAGAATTGGACAGTTTATGGTGTCCCAAACTTCCTAGACATTTTCTATAATGACTTGTTTGGTTTTAGAGTTTTCTTTGACTGGTATATTTATCACCACTATTGAGTATTGCATTCCAGAGACTCTCTTTTCCATCTCTTGGATTCAGCTAGTTATGCTTGAATCTGGGGTTCCAGGTCTTTTTTTTTCTCCTTTTTCTATTTCTAACTTTGTCTTAGTTTGTGCCTGCTTTATTGCTTCTATTTTAATTTTTAGCTCCTGTAAAATTTCTTTTACCTGTTTGTTTTATTTTTCTTGGTTTTCTTTCAGGGACTTGATCATCTCTTCTACTTTTCTGCTTGTATTTTCTCCTATTTCTTTAAGGAAGATTTTTATATTCACTTTTAAGTCTTCAAATAGTTTCATAAAGCTGGTGCTTAGTCATTTACTTCTGTTCCTCTCAACTACTGTGTTCAAATCTTAAAGCTATAGAAACACTTGCTTCTATTGGTGATGTCTTGTTGAACTTTGTGTTGTTATATATATATATATTCTTGCACTGGCATCTGCCTATTGTTTTCTCAATTTCTCTTGGTTAGGTCTTGGTCAGCTCTTAGTGGGTTTTTGGTTTGGGGGCACTTATTCAGCTGTGTATTCAAAGAGTTGGATATTCTCATGAAGTCTTAGTGTTATGATGCCTGCTGTGGTGGTCTAGGTGGACTGTACTCCAGGTATAGAACTCACATCTTGACCTCTCACCTCTCATCTGTGCACATAGGGACTCGGCTGCTCCCATAATGCTACCATGCCAGCCATTGGCTGGACAGACTGTGTATTGTAAACAGAAGACTCCTATGAACATCCCTCAACCCAAATAAAAGCAAATATACATATTTCTTAACACACCATGGAACTTTTCTTTAAATTTGACCACATATTAAATCATAAAGCAAATATTAACAGGTACAAAAAAATAGGTAGAACTCCTTGTAACATATAAGATTACCATGGTGTAAAGTTAGAGTTCAACAACACCAAAAATCACAGAAAGCCTACCAACTCATGGAAACTAAACATCATCCAAATGAACTACCACTGGGTCAAGGAAGAAATTAAGAAAGGAATCAAAGACTTACAAGAATTTATCAAAAAATCCATGACATACCCAAACTTATGGGACACAATGAAGGCAATGTTAATAGGAAAATTTATAGCACTAGATCCTTACATGAAAGGATTAGAGAAATCCCACACAAGAAAACTATCAACATAACTTAAAGTCCTAGAACAATTTGAAGCAAACTCATATAGAAAGAGTAGATGACAGAAAATAATCATACGTAGAGTTGAAATCAATACAATTGAAACAAAAAGAACACTACAAAGAATCAATGAATCAAAGAGCTGGTTCTTTAAGAAAGGCAACAAGATAGATAAGCCCTTATTCAAACTAACCAAAAAGCAGAAAAAGAGTATCCAAATTAACAAAATAAAAAGGGACATAACAACAGACCCCCCAGGAAATCCAGAAAATTATTTCATACTTTGAAAATCTATACACCATAAAAATGGAAAACCTGGAGGAAATGAACAGCTTTCTGGACAGGTACCATTTACAAAATTAAATCAAGATTAGATGAAAAACCTAACAGATCTATAACACCAAAAGAAATTTAAAGCTGTCATTAAGAGTCTCTTGAATAAACAAAGTCCAGCTCCAGATAGTTTTAGTGCAGATGTCTACAAGACTTTCAGAAAAGAGCTATTACCAATGCTCCTTAAACTGTTTCACATAGTAGAACCTGAAGGAATAGTGCCATTTTTTCATGAGTCCACAATAACCCTGGTACCTAAGCCACTCAAAGATGCAACAAAGAAAAAGAATTAAATACCAGTTTCTTTCATAAACATTGATGCACAAATTTTCAATAAAATTCTGGCAAGCCAAATACAATAACATATAAAAAAGACATTCACAAAATAAGTAAGTTTGATCCCTGAAATGCAGGGATATTCCAACATACAGAAAAGTATAAATATCATTGAGCATATAAAAAAATTGAAGTAAAAATCACATGATCATCTCTTTAGATGCAGAAAAAGCCTTCAACAAATCAAAACCTCCTTTATAATAAAAGTCTTGGAGAGATCAGGAATGCAAGGAAAATAAGTAAATATAATAAAAGCAAATTTGAAAAAGTTGATCATCAACATCAAACTAAAAGGAAAAAAACTCAAAAGCAATCCCAGTAAAATCAGGAACTAGACAAATCTACTCCTTCTCCCCTTATCTATTCAACATGATTCTTGAATTTCAGAGAAAAATGATGGTTCATGTTTTTTTCTGAAACAATAGGAGGACAAAAGGAGTTTAAGAAGATACCAATAGAAAAAGCACAAGTGAAACTATCTCTATTTGCAGATGATATGATTGTATAGATGAGTGACCCACAAAATTCTACCAGGGAACTTCTACAGCTGATAAACGCCTTTATCAATGTAGTAGGATAGAAGATTAACTCAACAAAATCAGTAGCCCCCGTATACATTAAAGATAGAAGGGCTGAAAAAGAAATAATGAAAACATGACCCTTTATAATAGCTGCAAATAGCATTAAATACCTCGGTGTAACATAACTAAAGAAGTAAGAGATTTCTTTGATAAAAACATTAAATCACCGAAGAAAGAAATTGAAGAGTAAATCAACACATGGAAAGATCTCCCATGTTTCTGGATAGGTAGGATCACCATAGTGAAAATGCCTATCTTACCAAAAGCAATCTACAGTTTCAATGCACTTCCCATCAAAATCCCAACACAATTTTTTACAGACTGTGAAAAAACAATATTCCATTTCCTTTGGAAGAAAAGGAAAGCCAGGATTGCCAAAACAATTTTGCTCAACAAAAGAACCTTAAGAAGCATGATCATCCCTGACTTCAAATTATACTATAGAACTACAGTAAGAAAAACAGACTTGTGGATCAATAGAATTGAAGACACTGATAATAACCCACACACCTATGAAGACCTGATTTTTGACAAAGAGTTCAAAAGTATCCAATAGGAAAAAGATAATATCTTCAACAATGGTTTTGGCATAACAGGGTACTGTGTAGAAATATGCAAATAGATCCAAACCTATCACACTGAACAAAACTGAAATCCAAGTGGATCAAAGACCTCAACATATACCAAGCTACACTGAACTTGATAGAAAAGAAAGTGGAAAATAACCTCCAACGCATTGACACTTGTGATCACTTTTTAAATATAACACTAATAATGCAAACACTAAGAACAACAATCACTAAGCAGGAGATCCTGAAACTGACAAGCTTCTGTAAGGCCAAGAACACAGTCAATAAAACAAAATGATAGGAACAGCATTGGAAAGATTTTTACCACCCTTACAAGTGAAAGAGTATTTATCTTTAAAATATATAGAGTATTTAAAAAACTAGAGCCCAAAACCTTAAATCATCCAATTAAAAAATGAAGTTCAAAACTAAAAAGAAAATTCTCACCAGAAAAGTTAGAAATGGCTGAAAAGCACATGGAAAAGTGGTCAACATCTTTAGCCATCAGACAAATGCAAATCAAAACATCTTTGAGATACCAACTTATATCCTTCAGAATGGCTAATATTAAAAACACAGATGACAGCTGGAGAGGTTGCAGAACAAATGGAACACTCCTCTATTGTTGCTGGGAGTGTAAGCTTGCTCAGCCACTCTGGAATGGCATATGGCAGTATCGCGGTACTAACCTACCAAGAACTATATGCTAACTAAGGTTTTTTTATTTAAAAGTTACTTACATAACAGGGATTGTTCCAGGGGAGGAGAAGAAGAGGTAGGAGAAGTACGGAGAAGCAGAGAGCAGGAACGATCCGCGCCGCAGAAAGCAGGAGCAGTCTGATGATCCCAGCCGCAGGGTCCTTCCTAACCCAGCCACTCATCCAGCGCCCCACGCGGCTTCTGTCTTCCAGCACGTCCTTCTTTCCTCGTCTCCCTTGAGTCAACCACGCTCCGACCGTCTCAGCACTCCGGTGCAGTTTTTCTGCATAGCTTTGGATTTCCTGCTACACGGCAGTTTCTCAGAAATCTGGGAATCAATCTCACCAGGGATCCAGAAATAACACTTTTAGGCATATACCCTAAGATACACATTTGCACCCCAAAAGCATTAGCTCAGCTATGCGTAAAACAGTATATTTGTAATAGCAAAAGCTTAGAAACAACCTAGATGCCCCTCAACTAAAGAATAGATTAACAAACTGTGGTACATCTACACAATAGAATACTACTCATCTGTAAAAATAAAATAAAATAAAATAAAATAAAATAAAATAAAATAAAATAAAATAAAATAAAATAAATAATTAAAAAAGATATTCTGAAAGTCACAGGCAAATAGATTGATTTGGAGAATATCCTCCTGAGCTAGGTATAACAAACCGAGAAAGATAAGCAGGGGTTGTACTCACTCATTAGTGGACTTAAAAAATAAACAAAAAAGATGTCATTGTATATAAGAGCTCAAAACATAATATAAGATATGTAAGATAGAAATAAAATATCACACAGATTCACTGTAGACTTCTTCAGTGAAAATAGGACTTGTTACAGAAATTTGTAGAGCAAAATCTAATTTTATAAGAATCACAACAAAGCTAACAAGAATTTAATTAGAGTCTTTTTAAAAAAATATATAGTAATCTAGTTTATATGCAAATTTTGCCTTTATTTTTAAATAAAAGGTAAATTTATATATATATAGAAAGAAATCACTTCAGGATAAATTTCTTTAAAATTTATTATCTGTAAGCTCTTGTTTAATTTTTTATTGTGCCTGGGCTAAATCAAAAGAAAATCTGTGATCAAAAAAGTTAACATTTAACAAAAATTTAAAAAGTTATGATTAGTACATTATTAATAATAGGCACCAAATAAAAATGTTATACCAAAAGAGTAACTTTGAATAAAACCAAACATTTTCAGAAGGAGACTTCAGAGCAATATTCAATGTTAAAGATGCAAATAATTTAGAAAAAAATTGATAAAATCATTATGAAAAATGATATTGCTTCTTGGGAAAGTTGTCTTCTGGTTCCAGTTCTGGGACCAGGTTCTGTCTGTAGTGTATGTCTACACACACTCCTTAGCAAACAGGAATAGAGTTGGGATGCCAGGGCTCCTCCAGCTGCTACAAGGGAACTTGCAAGGCTACTCCATGTGCAACTGCATCAGCAGAGAAAGACTGAGGACTTTAAAATCCAGATTTAGACTCTGCCCAGAGGTGAGGTGAAGGCTTCAGGCCCCAGCGCCTGAATCCCTGCCCTGGAAAGTTGTGTTCCTGTTCTGCTTCTGGGATAAGGTTATGTTTGTGGTACGTGTCCCCATACACTCCTTAGCAGACAGGAATAGAGTTTGGCTGTGAGGGGCTCCTCCAACCCTCCAACTGCATCTAAAAATGGGGGTATCACATGGTGACCCTGCCCTCAACTACATCAGCAGAGAATGACTGAGGACTTGAAATTTAGACCCCTGACCAGAGCACAGTCAGAGACTGAGCAGACCCCTTGCTCAGAGGCAACAGGAGACACAAGCCCTCTTGTCACAACTGACCAGGACCCACCTAACCATGAACCACTGAAGCCATGGGCAGATGCCAGTGCGATATATATGTATATATATATATATATATATATATATATATATATATATATATATATTATTATAAAGAACAACAAGGTAACTCCAGAAGAAAGTGGTGGTTCTACAACTACAAGACCTGAACAGTGCAATGAAGAGGAAGCAGAAGGAAGCAGCACCAAAAATACCTTTATTAACATCACTGAAGCCCTCAAAGTAGATATAAAAAATTCCTTTAAAGAAATAGAAAAAAATAAAAACAAAAAATTGGAAGAGATGAAAAAATCTTTGAAAGAAAACCAAGTAAAGGTAAACCAAAACATGAAAGAAACATGCCAGGAACTAAAAATTGAAATAGAAGCAATAAAAAGGCACAAATGTGGCAAAGATGGAAATAGAAAACCTGAAAAAGAAGCTGAAACTACAGATACAAGCATAACCAACAGAATCCAAGAGATGGAAGAGAGAATCTCTGAAGTGGAGGACTCAGTAGCTGAAATAGATATTCAGAAAAGAAAATACAAAATTCAATTTGTTGCAATTACTTCACCTCACCTGACTACGTTACCTGATTGACCTGAATGGCTAATAGCTAGCCAGAAAAAAGATAGGTGGGGCTGTCAGGTAGAGAGGAAAACTTTGAGGAGAGATCTGGAAATTAGAAAAAAGAAAAAGAAAGAGGAGGAAGGAATAAGGGAGACAATGGAACCAAAAGCCAGGAAGCCACTAGCCAGACATAGAGACAGCAAAAATGTAAGATATACAGAAGGAAAAAAATGTAAAAAGCCCTGAGGAAAAAGGTAGATAAAAAGAAACAGGTTAATTTAAGTTAAAAAAAAAAAAAAACAAAACAAAAAAACAAAACTAGCCAGAAATAATCCTAAACTAGATCGAGCATTCATAACTCTTAAGAAGTCTCAGTGTTACAATTTAAGAGTTGGTTAGTGGACTCTCCAAAAAAGTGTAGTACATATATATACATATATATATATACATATATATATTTAAAATTTTTATTTATAAGAGTGATTCTCTCTCTCTCTCTCTCTCTCTCTCTCTGTGTGTGTGTGTGTGTGTGTGTGTGTGTGTGTGTTTGTGTGTGTGTTTGTGTGTGTGTATGCACATGAATATCCCATGACACTTCTGTGGAGGTGAAAGAACAATTTGCATGAGTTTTTCTTCCTTTCCACCTTGTGGGTTTTGAGAACACAACACTGGCCCTCAGGCTTGGCAGAAAATCTCCTTTGCATTTTGATCCATTTAACTAGCCTCTTTCATGTTGTCCTTAGAAACTTATACATTTCAAATTTTTATGAAGTTGAATTTACATGCATTTTCCTTTCATACTTAGACTTTGCTATTGTAACCAACAAAATGTACTAAATATAAACTTGTAAAGTGCATATCTTTGCAAATATTGTTTAAACATTATATTATTTTAATTTTTATACAAGATTGGTGGGCCTCTCTGCTTTTGTATGTGCTAATGGGAGATTTCATATTATTTATTTGCATGTGAAGTTTGTCTGTGTTTTACTTGTCTCAGTAAGCACTTAAAATAGAGTGTCTATTTCACTTAACATTTTATTGACTTTATTGCCACCTGCTCTGACAAGGTAAAAGACAGAATAACTTGTCCTTTATTTCTAAGATAAGTGTACTTATTTGTAAAATTTGTAATATAAAATATATGTTGATTAAAAGAAATATTGATCTCGTCTACATACCTGACATTATCACTCTTGACAAGTTGATCTCTCTGAATTGAATTATTTTAAAGTATTGATTAAGTTACTTATATTAAGTCCCCTTTGGACTTAATGTAATTTTAGGTCAATTTTATGTCTTTGAATTCGAAAGATCAGTCAATAAAGGTATAATGTTTACCATTTAAAGATTGTACTTATTCTTCCCAACATTTGAATAACTTACTTGGAATTTTAAAAGCCTGAGTTCCAATAAAACCTATGTCTTTTAATACTAGCCTGAACTGCCACCTCTTCCATAATGTCCCTAGATCCTCAGATATGTCATTGTTTTAAAGATGCATCAGCTGTCACTAGGCAGTCAGTCATTGCTACCAGAACTTTAGTCATGTGTGGATTTTCATGATACCCTTTTCTGGAAATGGAAGCATCTTTGTTTGATGAGGGATGAATGCTACATTGATCTGTGGATTTAAGGACATGTACTTGGAATACAGTTGGAAATTATGCTGGTTTAAGGAAATGGCAGCAGTAGGTGTTTCTGTAGAGTTCAGGTCTTCAGCAGCTGTGGGTAGTGACTGTATTTATAGTATCAGGCTTGAATTTCTTCCTAATGAGCAGACCTTAATTCCATTAAGATAGCTATTTGTTTCTTTTATTTTATTTCTTTCTCCATAATGAATATTAAATAAATACTTAGGAAAGGAAAATTAAAAGAATCCAATTAAATTTCAAGGAAATTATAGGCCAATGCTAAATTTTGAGTAAATTCTAACTAGTCTACGGCATTGAGTCTTTTGTACTGTGTGTGTCTGTGTGTGCATGTGCATGAATGTATAAGTTCAAGATGTGGGAATGTCTGTCTATATGCTGTGAATAAAGAACTGTTTTGTCCATGGCAAGCCCTGTACAAGTAGGCACAGAAATCAGATCATAGGTAGGAGGAGTGCAGACTGAGGCAGAGACTCATGAAGAAGAAACATGTAAGGGAACACAGGTGAGCTATGGGCCACATGGCAGTCCAGATAAATAGAATTGGGTTGAATTAAGATGAAAGACCTAGCTAGCAATATTCCTGAGACATAGGCAAAACAGGATAAAATTAATATAAGCAACTGTGTGTTTCATTGGGACTTTGGGACTTCTGGACCAATGGGGCCAGAAACCTACAGTTACAGATAACTACCCTGGGTAGGCCAAACACCCACATAAAACCTATAAAAGCTTAAGAAGGGTTCTAGAGCACAGAAACAGAGCCAAAACTGGCTGCTTAGTAGTGTCTCTGAAGTAGGTCATAGTATAGAGACATCATGTTTGGGCTTGATTTTTAAAACAGCAGGTTCACAACAGGCAGAGAAAACAGGCCAGTTCTCAAAGTCTCAGAGAAGACTCAGTACAAACAACAAGCTACATATGATTGACTTAAGGTTTCTGTTTATATTGAACAAAAGGTGAACAAAGCCAAGGACAGCTTCTTAGCAATTTTTTGGGAACTGCTCCGTTTGATAGTTGTGAGCAGAGGTGTGGCTTCTTTAATGGCAGCTTCTTGATTCAGCTTCATCAGTAAAAATTGTGCAGCTCTTTAAGAAGTCCTGGTGCCAAAAGTTTAATTGGAGTGAGCAGTGGGCAGTGGCGGTGCTCTACTTGACAGTGTGGACTGGAGATTTCCCGGAGTTGGAAGGTAAAAGGCTTCAGGATGCTTAATATTGCTTCCTAGAAATGGGAAGATAAAAGTGGCTCTTGCACCTCCACCATGTTGAAAAGCTGCTGAGAGAGGTAGAGTCAGCAGTCAAAGCAGTGCTAGCATTTTGAACATTTTTCTGTTTAGAAAATAATTTAAGGATACAAAATAAAACAGATTCAGATGGAGAAAACTTCCCAATGGCTTAAAAATGTTTGTGGAAAAGAATTTGTAGACTGGGATAGAAAAGAAAAAGGATAGAGAAAGCACTTAAAAAAGAGAAATAGAGGAATAAAAATATAAAAAGTCATGTAAAGATAAAAAGTAGACAAAGAATCTGGATTATGGTTATTATTCTTTTCTTTTATTTTTTTAAATGGTTATTAAGCAAAATACAAAAAGACAATTGATTGCAAAGGCTGCTAAATTATTTTGATATTGAAATTTGTGTCCAAGGATATGTTGCTTTGAAAAGAGTCTCTGCTTTTGTTTCCACAAAAGATAAGAACCTGTGGATTGCTTCCAGGCTCTTATAGTTTCATCAACTAGAACCACGTGAAAATTCTCTGATGAGAAAAGAGGGTCACAAAAACTTCAAGGCTACAGACTAAGATTATCCATCCTCAGGACCCTCAAGAGATTGCCAGGCCCTTTTAATCAGCAGGAAGTAGTACTGAAAATTTATGTGCAAATTCCCAAAATATTGTTTAAAAATGTTTGTTTTTATTATAAATGGTTAGTAGAAACAGTTAATCTCTTTCTTAGACAAAAGGTTATATGGTATATAAATAATTTTAAAGGATAGATTATTGAATTTATTTTAATCCAAAAATTAAATATTAATCTCAAAATAGTTTGCAGTGATGTGGATTTTGGTTTATTGATACCAATTTAAGGTAAGTTTTGTTATGATGCATGTATTATTCTATTTTTGTTTGAGGTATGATGTTTATGTAACTGATTTAAAATTGTAATACATAATTAAAAATGCAGATTAAGAGTAATCTATGCTAACCAAACTCATTGTCATGCTATTTAGAATTTTTAGGCAAATAAATATATATTTTAATTAGATAAGTAATATTCAAATACGACAATTACCTACAGAATATGGCATTTAAAATATTTTAAGAACTTAGACTTGTCTGGACAGTGAGACAGGTCTGCTCCTGGCAGCACCAGTCTACTTCAAGTGAATTATGAGCATTGAAGAAACCACATATGAAATTTACGTTGTGGCAATAGTGAGCCACTAGACAAGAAAATGTTTTTGTATTTACTGCTTGATTGTATTCTTTATAAACTGCACGTGGAGCTTCCATAGGAAAGTGACCTCTAAACTTTGGCAGAAGAAGCCAAGATGGTCCTTTAGTTTCCTACTTTGCAGAAAAAACTGCCAGGCATTCTATAGGACACATGGAGCTGCGACTGATAAACTATGCCAGGATGGGTAGCGTACTCCTTCAGATTTCCTGTTTTGCTGAATGGTATACCTGAGACTAGGACTGTAGGCTGGATGGATGTCACAACATTTTACCAGAAACTTTGTTTGACTGTCCAGGCAGATAGATGACATCTCTGTCATTTTTAGATTTTGGAAGTTGCTTGCATTTTCTGTTTTCTCAGGTAATATTATATCCTTCTGTGGTCTTTGATGTAGTTTAAGATTAAATAGTTATAGATATAGTTTTTCTTATTTATTTTAAAAGGTATATTAGATATAAATCTGTATACTCATGGAATTAGGCAAATAAAATATTTTCTTTAATTTTGTTAAATACAAATAGACTTGATATTGTAACTGTAGTTCTTGCTTGGTAGCTGTTTTGTTATATGTAATTTTGCTGTGTTGAAATTGAAACCTTTCATTTTGGGTAGACTGAAAAGGGGAAGTGATGTGGGAATTCTGTCTATCTACTGTAAATATACGACAGTTTTGGCCATGGAAGGCACCATACATGTAGGCAGGAAAATTGGACCATAGGTAGGAAAATGAGGGCAGATTCAGACAGAAACTCAATCTAGCTGCTGAAGAATCAATATGTAATGAAAGAGGTGAGTAACGGGGCATATGGCAAGACAGATTAATGTAAATGGTTTGAGTTAAGATGAAAGCTGGCTAGTAATATACATGAGCCATAGGCCAAACAGCATGAAATTATTATAAACATCTGAGTCATTCTGGGTGGCCTAAGCAGTGGCAGGGGTCTATGCACTCTGGGACTGCAGGTCTGTGGGTCTGGACTTCTGACTGGACAAATCCAGAAACCTCCTGTGTACAGTTCCTCAACAAATTACATGAGACAAAGATATTAAGTATGTTTACAATATGTCCAGTAAATAAAGTAATTGAAAGTTCCTGAGAGGCTTAATCTTTTATTACTATAAGCATGTTTGGGCTTTAAGCTATACTTGTTTGTTTTCTAGATAGTATGGGTTAATGGCATTAGGTGTGTCTAATATCATAAATGTGCACTCCAAATAATAGAAAACAACACAATGTAAAAGTGCTCTAATTCTGATGATACTAGATATAATAGTTGTTTATATTATGCTTAAGAGCTGCTTGGTACCTGGTAAATGTATTCACAGATATATAATGATGCACCCTGTTCTTTTGCTCTGATCAGTGAGTCCTGAGAGATGTGAGTGCCCTCACTCTGGATATAGCATTAAGCATGGTAGAGATTTTAGTAGAAGTTTCAGGTCTAGAATTTCTGGCCTATCCCTGAAATTTGGACCCACTCACAGCCCCACTGGTGCTTAGCACCAAATGATCACAAAAAAGTTTACATTAATTTTATGATGATTGATCTAGGGTCCAGGCATATAAGTTACTAACTCCTTCATCTTCATTTAACCCATGATTCTTATCTTGTTCAACCATGTAGCTCACTACTTTTTCTCAGAAGCATTTCAACTTTTTTCCTGAGTCTCCTAGCATCTCTGCTCTGTTCTTCCTGTTCAGAGTTTTATTAGCCATATCGCCCTGCCCACAGTTTCTGTCTGCCTTTGGCCAATCAAACCAGTAGGCAAGACAATTATTTGCAATGGAATAGAACACAATCCCACTTTAAGAGATTGCATTAAGAATATGTCATACCTCTAGTTCTATGAGCCTCAAGTTGGAATAGATATTGGTTGACCACTCCTACAAGTTCTGTGCCACCATTACTCCAGTATATCTTGCAGACACAACAGACTATAGGTCAAAGGTTTTATAGCTGGATTGATATTCCATTCTTAATGCTGGAAACCTTGCCTGGTTTTAGAAGATGGCCAGTTCCTGCTCTATATTTCTCACTACTAGAAGGCTTTATTAGAGTAACTCTTATAGAGATTAGGGAGTGTCCACTATATTTAGGTATCTACATAGCCCCCAAATGCCCCCAAATTCCAGTCATCTCTCATTGTACTCACTCCTTTTGTTTCTTATCCCAAAGTGATTACTTCTCCCTTCATCTTCTCCTCTATTTCCCCATCCCAGAAAAATCTATAATTCCCCCTTGAACTTTCACTGTTACATTACCTCTCTAGATCTGTGAATAATAGCAAAATTATTCTTTATATTTCTTCATTGTCTTAGTGAAAGAATCCAGAAACTGAACAATACATAGACCCAAGATACCAAGATAAAACCACACATGCATGGCAAAATAAGCAAGTGAGGGAGACAGACAGAGAGAGAGAGAGAGAGAGAGAGAGAGTGAGAGAGAGAGATCAGTGAAATGACTTCTAATGATGTTCTGCTATACTCATAGATAACCATCTAGCCCAGTTGTCATCAGAAGCATCACCCAGTAACTGATGGGAATAGATGTAGAGACCCACAGACAAACACTAGGTAGAGCCAGGTAAATCCTAAGAAGAGGGGGAGGAATATTTGAAGGAACCAGGGTGATCAAATGTAACATGACAATGGGGCTCATAGACTCAACCTAGCATGGTTTATAGGGGATCACCAACCAACAACAAACATGAACTCTGTAAAAATGTGATCTAAATCCTTTGTGTAATTTATGATTGTGCAGCCTGGAGTTCTTTGGGCATCCTAACAATGTGTATGTGGGTGTTTGGGGGAGGTGCCTATCACTCTTTTGCCTGCAATTAGGACTTCTTTTTCCTATTGAGTTGCCTCATCCATCCTTGAAATGAAGGTTTGTGCTTAGCATTATTGTAAATTGAGATGCCATGTTTTGTGGATATCCCTAGGAGTCCTATTACGTTTCAAAAAAAAAAAAAAATGGAAGAGGAGAGAATTTGGGAGAGGGGGAAGGTATAGTAAGGAACTGGTAGGAGTGCAAAGAGGAAAAACTATGGTTAGAATGATAAAAAACAAATAAAATTTTAAAAGTTTATCTCATACCATTGTACCTTATACATTCATGCATATACACATGTACAAACATACACACACACAGACACACACACACCAAAGAATTCAAGATTTTTTCTTTACTCTTTTTAACTGATTTTTAGCCTCTTGATTAACTAATTCTGTTTCACTGTGATAAAACATCCTGTCAAAAATTTAGATTGAGGAGAAGGAGTTTATTCTGGTCTATAAATCCAGGAGTGTTTTCTGTCATGAGGGACAAAATATAGCAATATAGTGAGAGTGTGTGTGTGTGTGTGTGTGTGTGTGTGTGTGTGTGTGTACATAAATATAGATATAGAGAAAGTGAAAGCAAATCAAGTCAAATGTTAATAATTATGGTATGTCATGAAACTATAAAGAGTGAGATGAGAGGGTGGAAACATACAGGAAGAACAGATGGATACAAGGTGCTTCTAACATGGAAGTGGGAAGGGGACCAGTAGAAGGGCATGAGTGTGGTTTCGATCTAGGAGATGAGATAAAATACTTTGTGGAGTGGATCTACCTAAATCAGGGTATAGTATTAGTTACTTTGTTTCTGTAATAAAATAATGTGATCAAATCTATTTAAGGAAGAATGCCATTTGGCTTATTATTCTAGAAGCTAGATGCCTGTAACAGGGGGAAGACAGGCAACAGAAACAAAAAGCAGAGAAACTATTTTAATTGCATACACAGGAAGAAGAGAGTGAATTTAACTGGAGGGAGGGACAGAATTTTAAAGCTCACCTCCAGTGACATAATACAATAAAGTCCTCCCTATGTTTAAAAGTTTCATAACCTCTTAAAATGGAAAAAAAAAGTATATAAGTGCCACAATTAAACCTACTATTTTGTATCATAATTAATGTGTTATATATAAAAGCATTTTTATGTATATATGTTTAAATTTGATATAATGAACATCTTTGTCAGGTTGGTAAATGACAACTTTGAGTTATTGTTTAGAGATCATGAATTTTATCATTTTATCTGTCTTATGAGATTAAAGTCTTATATTTATTTTACCAAACAGTTGTATTCCATGTACAAAATTTGATATGAACTTAATCAAGGAAAAGATTATAGCTTTCCAAATGTAATGAATTCAATTCAGCCAGATGCTTTCAATTTTATTCTTCAATAATTTCATAAGCATATACAAGGTGTTTAAATCGTATTTATTTATTTTTTTCAGGACCTCTCTTACATCCATTTTCCATCTTTATGTTCTTTTTTTTAGTAGTTCACCAAATATACTTAGTGCTACATTTATGCATATGAATGTAGAGTCATCTATTTCTACAGAACAGGGGTGTAGGATCATCCACTGCTCGGGCACATGGGTGTTGGGCCATCCACTGCAACAGCACACGAGTGAATGGCCATCTACTTCTGGGACACATGGGTGCAGGGCCTCCAACTGCTAGAGAAAATGATTGTAAGACCATCTACTGCAACAGCACATTCATATTGCCTAACTAGAATGCTCCCTAGGGAAGTATTTCAGGAAATTAATTTTATTCTTCCACTGTCTGAATTCACATTTTCTTATATAATGTATAGTATGCACTATACATAAATATATGAATATTCTTTATTGTTTCCCCTTAACACTCACTTGAATTGAGGAAAGTTTAAGATGCTTTTGATCCTATAAAAACAAATAGCTTCAATGTAGTACAAAGAAACTGGAACATACTCTAAGCAAGTCAATCATCATAAAAGAAAGTTCTAGAACTTACCACTTTCTTTTGCCATAAGATTGTAGACTGCTCTTAGTTTAATGAGTTGATCAAATTATAGGCAAATCTGTAGTTAAGACTTGGTAATTCAGAAATTAGACACCGGTTTTGAGAATATAGAACAGAAGTGAGACAGCTGATATCAGACTGGAAAATATTATAGGGACCCAACCAGCAACCTACTCAGAGTCTTTTCTTTGAGATTGGATTGGATGCGATAACCTTGTGATTCTGAGGAGGTAGAGAACAAATGATTTCAACTGTGGACACTACAAACTTAGACTATCTAAGCAGAATTAATAAGAAAAACCAGAATATACTTAAGCTTATCCTTATGAAATGACCAGAATATGTACACATAGAACCTGGTTAAACTGGCTCCATGTTGGGCTTTTCAAGATTTTGTACTCTGGAAAAATAGGCTAGATACACATGGATAATAGAAGAAACAAACAATCTTAAGAGACAGCATACTTCAAAAGAGCAGGAGAGGCAGAGGTGGAAGGGAGGTTATAAGAAAGTTCAATGGCACCTGATTCAAAGGGTCATTTGCATGAGGAAATTTTTCTCAACATTTATGCAGTGCCTGCCTTTAGCTACACAGGTCCTGTGACATTTTGGTCTCTATTGTCTGAAGGTTGGGTGTTTTCTAGTCTTCCTTTCTTACAACTAGTTTATCTCTAGAATTCCAATTATTTATATGCTCTATCTTTTCAAATATTTACACAATTAGTGTGTGTGTGTGTGTGTGTATTTGAATTTCACTTTATTTCAGTTTGTAAAATTCCAGTGATTCTGCTTCATTCTCAATAATCTTTTCTTAGTAACATGTAGTCTCCTCGCAAGACCACTAAGGAAAATTTTGTTTCTGTAGTAATGTGTGTTTAACCAAGCAAGCAAGTAGTAATGTATGACACTTCTAATTCCTTGACAATTCTAGAATTTCCTTTGCTTCATTCTCAGAATTCAGAGCAATTACTCTAACTGATAAAAATAAAAATAAAATATGGCATTGCTTGTTTTGAAAAGCTGTTTGCACTGCTTTAAACAAGCTAGGTAATTTATTTATTGAGATCTTCAGCAGTTACACTTGAATATAATTAACCAAATGATTTGAACATTTATGTCCCCATAAAATTGTATGATTTTTTTTTCTAAAATAGACACAACCCAAGAAAGCTAAAAACCTTCTATATGTGACTAGAAAAACAGTTGTCTGCCCAGTCCAATACACTTCAGGGACAATGACATGTGGCTATAGAATCCAGAAATTAGAGAATTAAGGGCAAGCATGAGCAAGAGAAGCTAAGTCTTACAGTGATACACCTGATCAATAAGCTAAGTAATATGGTGGCAACCCAAGAAATAATGAACAGAATTAGAGAGAATGAGAATAAAGGCAGTAACTGGGCAGGAAGGTTTGGAGGTAAGAAAGCTATGTCCACAACATCTTAGTAGTTTAGTAAGTCAGAACCCAGTCCAAAAGATTTGAGGTTGAACCCATGAACAAGTGAAGAGCAGACAGTAGAAGAGAGATTGCTCCACAAATCAGAATTTAGGTGTGAGTTAGAAAATAATATTAGAACGAGTAATATATTCCTGATGAAATTTGTAGATGTTAATGTGCTGTAAAAATTCTCATACACTAGGCTAAGTTCCAGGACGAAACTATCACCAAGACTGAAAAGAGCTTCAGTGACTGTGGAGAGTTTGAGCTGAATTATAATTTATCTTGAGTTCCCTTTAGCCCTCTGAGTAGCCATTTCTTTCCTATCTCTGTGTCTAACATCTTTGGGACTATCAGGTGAAAGATTAGTGAAAGCATAAGTTTAACAGATGACTATCTCCTCCCAACTGAAAGGCTTTAAATGTCATCAGAAGACAATAGCAGGGATTCCTCCACTTTCTATAACAAACTATGGGATATTTCCTACAATGTATTTGATAAGTGCCTTGACTTTTGGATTTGTTTTTACCATAAAACACTCATGAAAATATTATTACACTGGAATATTGTGTTTGAGGTAACTTGAATTGCATGTCATTCATGTTGGGCTCCAGAATGAACTGTCTATACCCATCCCCCACCCCCACACCCCAAACTAAGGTAATATGTTTCTAAGTTACTATACCCTTAGCTTGTAGTACTCATGGTCTATCCTGTTCTTTCTCTTCTAGTCATGTTTAATCTACACTTGAAGGCATCATGTACTTCAGACACCCATGAATGTGATTTAGCATGAAGTTGGCAGCTTTTTAATGAAAATTTAAGTGTTTGATTCTAGGCCATGGGCTTTTAAGAAAAACTTTTTCCTAATGACAAAATGTTGAATCCACTTGTGCAATGAAATCCTAACAGACTACTAAGGTACTTACACAGAATGTCTGTCAAGTATTTTCCAGCATTTCCTATGCCTATAAAGACCATGGAAATCAAAGGAGTGGATGCTAAACAAACTAGTAGATGTGATCAAAGAACTGAGCTTGCACAGTCCAGGTGAATCTGAATACTAGATTCAGGACCAGGAAAGGAATACACAGTAAAATATATTTCAGGAGACAAGCCCTGGCTGCTGCTGACTTCAAACCACTCATCATTACTGGTCCAACACTGTGCCAAGTGCCTGGTGAAGAAGCTACCAGCCCAGCTTAAGAACCATGCTGGCCTTGGAACTTCTGTAACTATAACTGGCCTCTAAAATTAATGACCATTTAAAATGCATTGCTGACATCTATTGCTCCACAATCCTGAGAAAATTGCTAACTTACTGAGTTTATACTTTAATCAGAAAAATGGAAATCATTTTTTAATATCTAGAGGATTTTTAGAAAGACATCAGTCACATATCGCTAAAAATGTTTTTTTAAATTAAAGTAGATTCTAATGTAGCTGATAGTAATAAAAAATATAACCTGCTGTGTTACCAGGACACTGATGTCAGCAACTAGTGCCTATAGTTATCCTGAAGGGGATTTGTCCAGGTGAGAGTTCCTTTAAGTAGCATGTATACAGGCTAAAGTCTGTGTAAATATGTATATAAATAAAATATTTACAAAGAAAAATGATACACCTCAAACATGATAAATAGAATAGATGGTCCAGATTTACTCAGAAAAAAAAAAGAGCAACATAGTAATACAAGTGTTATAAGAAAAACAAACCCTGAAATCATCTGACATATTATGAAAATATTCTTTCAGAAAATATATAACACCATTTTGGCTTGAAGTGCCATGGCATCAGACATGGCTCAATCTGTGCTTACTTTTACAGAAGCCACAACAGACACCTAGCAACAAATAAATCTTCATGGCCTTCCTGAAGCATTTTCTACTAATCATTTACAGTGGAAAGGGATTTTAGTAACACAGATTTTCACAGGAATAAGCTGCATGGAGGAGAAGAGAAAGAAAGGCAGATGAAGAAAGAGAAAGTAAAGAACAAGAAAGAAGGAAGACGAGGAGGAGAAGGAACAAGGCTATGTTGAAGATAAGTGTTTCCTTAGCATTAGCCATAAAGAAGTATCAAAGAAACAGATATTTAATCTGCTGAAATACAAATGAGTTTCATCTATTGAAGGGAAATATGGCACCTATAGGATGTGCTAAGACCATTATCCTGACCTTTTACCCAAGCAATTTAGTTCTTCTCAATAAAGTCATAAAATTAGTGAATCTGAAGTCCTGGGATAAATGGGATAATTGAAAATTTTGGATTGGTTATTTAAAGTTTATTTTTTCTTACTTTCATTTTTCTTTGTGTGTGTGTGCTCTCACACATACACACATGTGGAGATATATTACATATTTAATAAAACCTGAATATTGGAGAGAGAGAACAAAGTCAAATCCTCGACAGCTCAGGAAATTCTTGATCCTTGAGTAAAATCATAAACACTGATATTCAGTCACACACACGTTTAATCCCAGCACAGGGAATGCTGGGAGTGGTGACCTACACACTTAATTACATAACTTGTGACAGAACTGCCTCTGTTTCTATGAGGTCAAGGCTAGCTACAAATAGAATAGTACACACTTTTAATTCTAACCTTGATGAAATACAGCTGACAAGAAGGGTACATAAGGCCTCTTAGGAACCCAGCAGAGGGAGAAGTGACTAGCAGAAGCAACTGGCAGAGGCAACTGGCAGAAGCGACCAGGAACAAGGCTGAGGAAGTAGGGAGACAGCTGGATGAGAATTGACTGTGGTGCTTCCTTTTTCTGATTTTTCAGCCTTCCCTGGACATTTGTCTCAGAGTCTCATTTTATAAAATCCGAATTTGTGCTACTAAACACATATGTGTAGAAGCCAGTGGTCAACAATGGGTGTCTTCTGATCAGCCTCCTCCTTACTTCTCTGAGGAAAATTCTCCTGCTTGACTGTATCCTTCATGGATTCAGTAAAGCTGAGTGGACAGGGAGTTCAACAAATCTATCTGTCTCAGCTTCCACTGCTCAGGAATTGCAGATATGTGCACTACTGGGCTCATCTTTTATTGTGGATACTAAGATGATTCAAACTTAAATCCTCATGATTGCACATCAAATAATTTACTGGCTGAGTCAAATCTGAAGTCCTTATTTTTAGAGTTTCTTATAGGACCAATCTACAAAACCTACATTTGAATTCAGGATTTAAAAATATCTTCACTATGCCCATTTTTATATATGATTGTAAAGATACATAGTTACTCATACCCACATTAAAGCAAAACACAGTAAATTCATTGTGGCATGGCTTGTTAAAGTTTTAACAATTTAAATCATTTAAATTGTATAAATCTTGAAACAGACAGGGCTTCATAATCCCAGGAAACAACCTAGATGCCCCTCAACTGAAGAATGGATTAAACAACTGTGGTACATCTACACAATGGAGTACTACTCAGCAGTAAGAAAAAAACGATATCCTAAAATTTGCAGGCAAATGGATAGATTTGGAGAATATCCTCCTGGGTGACTTATCACAAACCCAGAAAGATAAGCAGGGGATGTACTCACTCATTAGTGGACTCTAAACAACAACACAAAAAAGCAAAGCATGCCCAAGCTGCAAACCACAACCACTGAAGAGCTTGGGATCAGAAACACCTTGGACTGACTCCATGGATCCCACTCTCCCTAAAGGAACACCCAACTCAGTCTTGATGCTGGGGGTAGAACACTGGATTTGCCAGCAGTGGAGGCTGAACTAAGCAATATTGGCACCATGGGACCTTGGGACTGCCTGCCCATGGGGAGGATAGGGAGATGTGGAGAAGAAATAATGACCTGATGTGGTGGCAGGGGGAAGGGACCTTGAACAGGGATATACAAGAATAGAAATTTGACTTCTTTATTCATAATAATAAAAAATAAAATGAAAAAGAAATATACTAAATCACCCAGCAGTACCTTTCTTGATAAATTCATATTCAGCTTGTTAAAAATAATTTGAGACATAAAAGGCCTAGCCGCTCTACTCTATTGTTGAGAAAAATCATGTCTATAATACAATAAATAAACATTTATTCAATGCATATATTATGGGTTATTTTTATAATCTTAGATATTGAGAGGCAGAGGAATGAAGACAAGAAGTACAAAGCCACCCAGGGACTTGGTGACCAGATTCCAACACAAAACTTTGTCACCCAGAAACACACTAAAATCTGAGCCTGAAAACTAGGACTCTGGGATGTAGAGATAGCATGAACTCTGGGGCTTACCAGTCAGCTTTTTACCTCCAACTTAAGCCTAGAGCAAGGAGGCAGAACACTTAATGTCTTCTGGCCTCTCTATGTGCATGTACAGAGGCATATGTACATAGAGGCATATACACAGAGGTCAGGTACATACATGTTCATAAACATCAAATATATATAACACAAAAACATGTATAAACACATTTAAAATTTAAAATGAGAATTTTTTTAAAAAATGAAAGAATTAAAGAATTAAAGCTGAGAAACAAGGATGGGGATATATTAGCCTCTGAAAACACCTTTGCATGAAGAATGAAGCAACTCAGACTTGAACACCTTGTAATATAAATTGTTAGAAATGTGTGTTTTCTTGACTTTTGACATTTATTCTTTCTTTTTATAAACAATATGCCAATCTAGATGTTATTTTTTCATAGACCTTCTTTCTCACAGCATCAATGTGTTTTATGCATAGTTGACCCATTTAATCTTTGAAATAAGCATGTACTTGGTATATTGGCAGTAGTTAACAGTGAACACAGGACTAAGCCAGAATTCTTTAAACAAAGTAGTGTCTCCTTTGATGTGGCCATATCACAAGCAGGTTACTGACATGATGATGCATAGCACAAAGAAACAAAGAAGACAAGAACAAAGAAAGTTGTATCCTCAAATGTGTGCCTTCCCCTATTTCCTTTCCCTTTACAATGCTAATGATGATAACTTGAAAACACTCAGAGTCTTATTGATTTACTTGATGTATAGTTTTTTGTAGCCTAGACAGAAATGGAATTCTCTTTGTAGAGCTCAAGTTAACTTTAAATTTGTTATCCCCCTGAGTCTACTTGCTGCGTCATTTCACTCAATGTCATTTAACAATTTCTTAAAGTAAAATGCACTGGAACAGTTAAATATTTAGAGTAATTAAGCTAATCAACACATAGCTAACTATTGTGAGATATTTCAATACTCAAATTAATAGCACAGAAACTTTTCCAGTATGCCTTGAATCCAGTTTAGCAGCTTTGTCCCTGTTGCTATGAATACCCATTACTTTTTTCTTTAATCTTATATTTATTTATTTACGTTTAGTTCACAAATCTTAGCAAGAGCTGCTTATTAAGGTACAAGGGGAATACAAAATATAAAACAGAGAAGAAAAGAAAAGACTTCTCACACTGCTCTATAATCATGATATTAAATGTACAGAACAAAGAAAATATTAAAGACAGCAAGAGAAGAAGAACAAATCATACATAATGCAGGCCCATAAAAATAATATCTGAAGCTAGGTGTGATGGTGCACACTTTCAATTCCAGCACTGGGAAGGCAGAGGCAGATGGATCTTTATGAGTTCAAGGCCAGCCTGATCTACAGAGGACACAACCAGGAAGAATCAGAGAGACTCTGTCTCAGAAATCAAAACAACAGAAAAGAATAATACCTGATTGTTCAATGTAGACTTCAAAATACAGAATGCCCTAAAGTGATGTTTTATAAGCTCTGGAAAACTTCAGACATTCCACCTAGCAAAACTTAAAGTAAAAAGTAAAACTTTCCAAGATAAAAACAAATTTGATGAATTTGTGTTCACTATGTCAATTCTACAAAAGACACCAAAAGTACTACTTCACTCCTAAATGGAATTGGAAAAAAAAAAAAAAAACAGTCAAATATCTCAAATAAGAAAGTGTTTTTTTTTCTTCTCTCATATTCTTTGATATATATTTAATTTATCTGGCAAAAACATATATTCTAGTTTTTACATTTATATTTTGTTTTTGTCTTATCATTTTTTTCTAATAATGGTAACTTTTGAAGCCTGAACACAATCAGCACATAGATAGTTTATTTTATTAAAACGACAACCTACAGAATGAGAAAAGATTTTCATCAACCCTACAAGTGATAGTGTACTGATCTCTAAGATATATAAAGAACTCAAGAATCTAGAGCCCAAAAACTTGAATAATCCAATCAAAAAATGGGATTCAGATCTACAAAAGGAATTCTCTGCAAAAGAACTACGAATGGCTGAAAGGCACCTGAAAAAGTGCTCATCATCTTTAGTCATCAGAGAAATGCAAATCAAAACAACTTTGAGATACCACCTAACACCTGTTAGATTGGCTAAGATAAAAGGCACAGATGACAGCCTATGTTGGAGAGGATGCGGAGCAAGGGGAACACTCCTCCATTGTTGGTGGGAGTGTAAGCTTGTTCAGCCACTTTGGAACGCAGTATGGCGGTTTCTCAGAAAATTGAGAATCAATCTCCCCAAGAAGCCAGCAATACCACTTCTGGGGGTATACCCTAATGTTGCAAATCATACTCCAAAGGCATTAGCTCAACTATGTTAATAACAGCATTATTTGTAATAGCAAGAACCTGGAAACAACCTAGATGTCCCTCAACTGAAGAATGGATTAACAAACTGTGGTACATCTACACAATGGAGTAGTTCTCAGCAGTAAGAAAAGATGATATCCTAAAATTTGCAGGCAAATGGATGGACTTGGAGAATATTCTCCTGAGCGAGGTATCACAAACTCAGAAAGATAAGCAGGGATGTACTCACTCAATAGCGGTCTCTAAACAAATGAACAAGAAAAAAGCCAAGTATGCCCAAGCTACAAACCACAACCACTGAACAGCTTGGGATCAGAAACACACTAGACTGACTCCTCAGATCCCACTCTCCCTAGAGGAACACCTGTCTCACTCTTGAGGGAGTGAGGACATAACTGGATCTGCCAGGAGTGGAGACTTAACTAAGCAATAATGGGTCAGTGGGACCATGGGAGTGTCTGCTGCCTGCCCATGGTGGGGATGGGGAGATGTGGAGAAGAAAGAATGACCTGATGTGGTGGGAGGGGGAAGGGACCTTGAATAAGGATATACAGGGATAGAAAGCATGACTTCTTTGTTCATAATAATAGTAATAATAAAAAGTATACAGAAAAAAGAAAAAAATTAAAAATACTATATTTGCTAAACATGGGATAATAAAACACAAACAGTGGTCAGATATCTTAATCTTCATAAGTACCGCTTTCCAGGGTTTTGAAGATTTAGTAGTGATCTTCTGCTAAATTTTAGGTTACCTACTGTATTTGTCTTTTACATAAAATAATATAAAATGAATAGTATTTGCAATGTAAATCTGAGAAAAACACGCCTCTTTTATTCTGAATACCCATTACTTTTAAGAAGTGATGACAAATTTTATTCAGTCATGTTCATCTGACTGGGCTAGACAAAGATCATTCAATTTGTCTAGAGTCTTTCTATATTATATTAAGTATTGTACTATAATATACTCCAGTATCCTCTATCAGGTTTCTCAACACTCAAATTGCTATAAACGTTTACTTCTTGTCTGGTTCCTAGAGTAATATCACTTGGTAAGGACTTCCATCCTCGCTGCATCATACTCCCTACTTATATTATTATTGTCTATTTCACAATGATGCTGCAAATAAACTATCTCTAAATGAAAAGTTAAAACTTGAGCACATTTTTAGTCTATAAGACTGCAGTTTCTTTTCTTCACATAAATGGTGTGTGAGGATGCATGCACATCTATTAAGGACACATTCAAAAATAAAATTTTAAAGAAATATTGGTTCATGCAAAAAAATTTCCACATATGTTCTTACCATATATGCCTGTAAATAAACTCATATCTTCCAGCAGCTATAATTCCTAACTTTCTTAAGTTAATTAAAATATTAGAGAAAATATTCCATTTCCCTTTAGGACTTACTTTGTATTTGTTCTGACATTACCCAAGAACTATCTCTTAGTTTAAGTAGGTCACTAAAAAAAAACTTTATGAATTACTACTAATTTATATGTTTGCATGTGAAATTTTTGATTTAGAGAATATAGTTTAGGAAATTATTATAGGTAGGCTTACAGCATTACTTTATTAAAATAAGGTAACAAAGAGTCTACAGAGGAAATAAGAGTGGAGAAATAAAGCAGAAGTGCTTGTTACTTTTCTTGTTAATGCTACAAAATTCTCATCAAGAAGTAACTCCATGAAGAACTATTCATTTCAGCTTCAAGTTCAAAGAGATGCCATTCATCGTATTGGGGAAGAATGGTGGCAGGAACATGAGGCAGTCCACCACATTGATTATGTAGTCAAGAAGCAGAAAGAGAAAAACAATGGTACTCAGCTCATTTTATCTTTTTTATTGACTTTAGGACCCTATCCCATAGGATGGTCCAAAGCAAATTTTGTTGGATCTTTTCACTTTAATTAATCTAATGTAGAAACCCTATAACAGACATGCTCGGAGCCTAGTCTCCTAGGTGTCTCTAGATCCTTTCAATTTTGCAATCAATATTAACAAGTACAGTAGGAATGATTGCAGTAGTAAAATAGATATTCACATGTAAATTCAAGATGCCAGTGAGACAGAGAAGAAAAGAATAATTCTTTATTTATTAGAAAATACAAAGTAGAAACAAAAGATAATTCCTAAATAGCAAACACAGTGTGAGTTTTAATGGATTTTTCTAATTTAAAGATTGAAAATATTGTGAAGGACAGACCTGTATAGACATTTCTAAAGAAGCCACAATGGCAGAAATGCATTGACAATCAGAACAGTATGTACGGCTTTGTAAAACCTATTCTTTATAATGTGTAAAAGGAATGAATCCCAGAGAATGAAAGGGCTTTTTATGCTGTGGTGAGGTTTGCATATACTCCTTGGCTTTTATTCATTTATCCCCAGAAAATTATTTGATGACATCGACATCTTTGTGTCACAAACTTGTTTCTGGTTTGTATGTTTCCAAATCACCACTATTTATTAATATATAATTTTTCTGTATCTATTAATGTGATAATATACTCCAAATTATGCTGTCAATGAACATGTCACCAAGTTGTACCTTATGAACTATTAAGGATTGCATTTTATAACAACTACCAATTACTGGAGATCAGGCTGGTTCTAAGGACCCCAAGTAAGATATCACCAACTGTCTATTACCACTCTTCAAACCTTATCCCGTAAACCTAGGTTGCACTTCCCTCCCTGGACTCCATTTGCTGGCCTACAACTTTGGAAGAAGACTTCAGCTTTACTGGAGGCCTTGTGATATGTAAGAACTCACATGGTTGGGGATTTTTTTTTTAAACTTTATTTATTTATTATTTATTTGCCTGGAACTGGAACTACAGACAGTTGTTAGCTGCCATGTGGATGCTGGGAATCGAACCCGGGTCCTCTGGAAGAGCAGAAGGTGCTCTTAACCACTAAGCCATCTCTCCAGGCCAAGAACTCAAAGCACATAAACAAAACAAAACAACAACAACAAAAAAAAAAAAAAAAAAAAAAAAAAAAAAAAAAAAAAAAAAAAAAAAAAAAAAAAAAAAAAAAAAAAAAAAAAACAGCAAAGACAACCTCCATGACTTAAAGACTTACAAGTCACTAGAACGCTTGGCCAATTATGCCAAAAAAGAGTACAGAGGAAACACAAACCAAACAATAAAACTCCCATCTAACAAAGAGAAACACAAGTATCAACACCTAGAACTATAATCATTATAAATCCAAATGCCTAAGCATCATTATAGGAACACAAGCAATAAAAGAAAGGGCAGTCACCATTAGTGTCCAGCTATCCTACAACAAAACATGAATATTCCAATGCAGCTGATCACAAGAGAACAACATTTAAAATAAGTTTATAAAGATTATAGAGGTTCTTAAAGATATTAAAAGCATGCTTAAAGAAATTCAGAAAAAGACAGACAAAAAATTTGAACAAATTAACAAATCTCTTAAATAATGCCAAGAAGGCTATCTAAAGAAAGTTATATCCACCCACCAAACCACAGGCAATAGATAATTCCATACCAGTAAAACTCAAATACGAAAAACACACATACATACACATAAATAAACAAAACACCACCACTGACAACAGCAAAAATAATAACGGGAATTAACAATCATTAGTTTTTAATAGATTTCAATATCAATGGAGTCACCCAATACACCAATTAAAAAACAATGTAACACACTGAATACAAAAACAGGATTTATCCTTATGCTGAAAAAAAAAAAAAAAAACACCTTAACTGCAAAGACAGACATTGTTTCTGAGTAAAAGATGATGTTTTTTAAATAAAATGGATCTAAAAAGAAAGCAGTTGTAGCTATTCTAATATCTAACAGAATACACTTCAAGTCAAATTTAACTAAAAGGTAAAGAAAAACTGTTAATATTCATGAGTGGAAAAATTACTAAGATGGTATCTCAATTCTCAATATCCATGCTCCAAATACAAGGGTACCCAAATGAAAAATAAACATTAATAAAGCTTAAATTACACATCAAATCGCTCACATTAATAGTAGGAAATTACAGCTCCCCATTCTCACCAATGGACAGGTGGTTCAGACAGAAATGAAGCAGAGAAATAGGAGAACTAACAGTCATTATGACTCAAATGGATCTAAAAGATAGCTAGAGAACAATTTACTCAAATCCAAAAGAATGTACCTTTTTTTCTCAGCACCTCATGGGGCCCTCTCCAAAACTAGCAATAAATTCAGTCACAAAGCAAGTCTCAATAGATATAGTAAAGTTAAAATAACTTTCTATGTTCTATCAGACTACCATAGATTAAAGGTGGAATTCAACAAAAACATAAACCACAGAAAGCTACAAACTTCCCATCTCCTTATCTCCTCCCCAGCAAGGGCAGGAGGTCCCAAGGTCCCAAGAAGGCTTTGTTCAACAACCACTCCAGGCCGATCCATTTTCCTCACCCCAAAATCAAGACTGAGTCAAGTGTTCCTCTGGCAGGAATGGGCTCCAAGTTGCCAGTCCCAGGTGTTTCAGATCCCAAGCTGTTCAGTGGTTGTGGTTTGCAGCTTGGACATGCTTTGATTTTGTTTAAAGTCCACTAATGAGTGAGTACATCCCCTGCTTATCTTTCTGGGACTGGGAGGGCTGGGACGGGGAAGGGAGTTTGAACAAGGGATACATGAATAAAAAATGAGACTATTCATAATAAAATAACAGAAAAAAGAAATCTACAAATTCCAAGAAACTGAAATACTCTTAAATGAATTAACATTGGGTCAAGAAAGAAATGAAGAAAAACCTAAATACATCTTAGAATTTAAAGAAAATCAATGCATAACATATCTAAATTTATGGAACACAATGATAGCAGTGCTAAGCGGAAAGTTTATAGCACTAAATTCCTTCATAAAGAATTTGAAGAAATTTCAAAATAGTAACTTAACAGTACAACTGAAAGCTCCTTACCAAAATGAAGCAAGAACACTCAAGAGAGGTAGATGGCAAGAAATAATCAAACAAGCTAAAATCAATAAAATAGAAAAAAGGAAACAATACAAAAAATCAATGAAATAACAGTTGGTTCAGAAATAAAAGTAGGGCATAACAAGAGATACTGAGAAAATCCAGAGAATGATTAGATCATACTGCAAAATCTGTACTCCAAAATATTGGAAATCTAACAGAAATGAAAAATAATCTTGATAAATACCACTAAAATTTAATCAAGATGAGATAAACAGTTTAAATAGACCTATAACCCTCATAGAAATAGAAGCAGACATTTAAAGTCTCAGAGCCAAAAAAAATACCCAAGGTGATAGGTTTTCAGCACATAATTTTACCAAACTTTCAGTGAAGAATTAGTCCCACTACCTAATTTATGCCACAAAATGGAAACAAAGAAAATTGCCCAATTTTTTTTAATGAGGCTATGGTCACCTTCAAAGCACACAAAGACTCAGTAGAGAAAAATAAAAATTCCCCTCATGAATATTGGTACAAAAATACTTAGTAAAATAAGTGCAAACCAAAAATACGAACACATCAACAAGAACATTCACCATGATCAAGCAGGATTTATTCCTGCTTGATGGTTCAACATATGAAAATTGGTCAATGTAATCCACCACACAAACAAAATGAAATTAAAAAAAAAACACATGATCATCTTATTAAATGCTGATAAAGCCTTTGACAAAATGGAATACTCCTTATGAAAAATGTCTTGGAGAGATCAGGTATACTAGTAAAATACCTACATATAAAAAAGTAATATACAACAAGCAGATTGTCAATCTCAAATTAAATGGAGGGAAACTCAAGGCAATTACACGAAACTCAGGAACAAGACAAGGTTGTTCATGCTCTCTCTCCATAACTATTCAATATAATACCACAAATTCTATTTATAGCAATAAGACAACAAATGGAGACAAAGTGGATAAAAATTGGAAAGAAGTCAAAGTATTATTCTTTGTAGATGAATAATTATATACTACAATTATATACATAAGCAACTCTAAATATTCTACCAAGGAAACTCCTACAGAAAAGTGGCTGGATGCAGGATTAAACAAATTATATGGACCAACCTTGACTTTCACCAGGTTACATTATTTTCCCCTAATTCCACTTTCATTGAGTTTTCTAATAGCTTAAGGGTGTTACAAACCTTAAGCCCTCATTCTCAAATAATGTTGCATAGAGTAATTAAAGAAAAGGACCTGAAGACTGGAAAGAACTGATCCTTAAGGTCAAGAAAATAGATGGTTAAGAGTCAGATGTGAAAGGCCACAACAGCACAGTGTGGTGGACCACATAAGTTGCTGATGTAAGACAGAGGAAATGTCCTATTGAGGCAAGCATTCCAAGACACTTAATTTCAGCTCTTCCATTATAGTTCAATGTTGAAGTATGCACTGGAGAGGTAAACCAGAGTTTTGAATCTGATCACTGGAAGCCACAAAAATTAATATCAGTGTAGCAACCAGTCTGTCATTCCAACATCCAAGAGGAAGGAACAGTGAACACTAGAGGTGGAAAGATACCTACCTAGTTAACCTGATCTATCTGAGAGCTCTTGTTTATATGAAACAATGCCTTAGTAAGTAAAGTTCAGAGCAATTGGGCAAAACTCAATGTCAGCTCCAAAGTTGCACAATCATTTGTGACATGTACAATTCTACACATGTGAACATGAATACACACAAAATCACACACACACACACATACCATGCAAACACACCCCAAAACAAATAAATATACACCATGAATCTGATAATAAAATACTGCAAATACACAACATTCATATGAGATTATGCCAGAGACAAAAAAGTAAATTGTCCTCTTTTACTAAATTTGAGTAGAACAGGATTGAAAAGCACATATACTCAAATTTAAAAATAAAATAAAAGCCAGACTGCCTTGTTTTGAAGCAAGGTGCTTTATGGAAAGCTGGAGATACAGTACAACACAATTTATGTCTTCAGAGACTTTCAAAGTACTAGTAAATATTTTACTGACCATTTTATTTTGTTCAGTAAATAAAGTGCATAAAACACTAGAGGAATGGAAAAATGTTATTCTATTTCAATTTTATAACCCCTCTCACATTAGAGGTGTGAGTTTATCTGTAATATGTAATGATACAGAACATCGATTCTGTATGCATTATAATATTCAGAAATCTCAAAGCACAAAGTAATGAAATGTCTTCCAGTACACTTATAATTTGAAACTTCACAAAATATAAACAGGATTATATACATAATGGAAATAAACCTTTAGAAATACTCCTATCAGCTGCTTTGACATGCAACAATACTTTTATTTTATTAGTGGTTTGAAAATGTGTAATTAAGTTTTAATAGTAAAACAAAAACACTTTGCTGATACAATAGCTGAATCACCATAAATACAAAATAATGCAGGTAAAATATTGGCCTAGAGAATGAGTATAATCTTTTTGAATATAAGGAAAATGTAGTGCAAAAGTAAAACAAGACAGGTAATCATTTGTGGAATGAAAGTTCATGAACACTACTTTAGGTACATACAAATTTAATATGCCACCTACAGGGATTATGGCAAATAATACACTTTATGAACACTTACTATGTATATTTCACTATATCAATATGACTATTTAAAGGACAATGATGAAAACATAGAGGTAGAAGTCAAAAATACAATAAAATCATACATAAAAAAGTCAAGGATATAAATGTTACATTCTTCTACTGAGACCAACAAGAAATGGGAAAGCCTACCTCCTTACTGATGGAGGGTAAGGATTCAACATGGACATGGCAAAGATAAAAGTGATTGATTTAAATTTTATTTCAAAATTAATATCTATGAAATATAATGGTTTGAATGTAGAATGTCTCCTACAGTCTTCTGGGTCTTTCTATAAGTTCTTTCCCAAGGGTCTCTGAGACCTGGTAGCAGGGGTTTAAATAATATTGATGCCCTACTTAAATTTATTTTAAACTATTTTCTTGTGGAAATAATAATAATAATAATAATAATAAACTAGCACATTAAGTTTATAGTTTCTCTTCTTATTGTTTCAACCAGTTCTGGCTATTTTGTGTTGGATCTGAAAATAGTTATAATGTGCAAAGAAAAATGTACCAAGCCACATGGATAATAATGGATAAGAATCATGGGTTGGTTTAAGAGTCAAAGTTAGTGGGATGCTGTCTGCAGAGAGTATTCAAGCCCACTGTGTAGCAGGTGGAGATAAACTCTGCATGTCACGGTCCCCCCAGCTGCTGCTGAGGGAATTATCACAGCTACCCACCTCCAACTGAGTGAAGATATAAGGACTGGGACCCTGAAGGACAGACTCAGACCCCGCCCAGAGGTGAGGAGGGGTCAGCAGGCCCGAGTGCCAGTATCCCTGCAAGGGAGAAGAGAGTTGAGCTCCTGTTGGTTCCAGTTCTGGTTCCGGTTCTGGGACCAGGTGCTGTGTGGAGAGTGTGTACCCACGCACTCTGTAGCAGACAGACATAAACTCACACTGTTATGGACCACCCAGCTACTGATGAGGGAGTTTGCAGGGCCACCACCCCGCCTCCAATTAGTTAAACAGAGAAATATTGAAGACTAGAAATTCAGTCCCCTGCTAGAGCAGAGTTAGAGCTTGAGCAGAGCTTTTCCTCAGAGGTCACAGGAGACACACAAGCCCGGGTGACACAACTGACCAGGAGCCACCATATCGTGAAACACTAAAGCCATGGGCAAACGCCAGTGCAAAAACTTAAATAATAATATAGAGAACAACAAGGTAACTCCAGAAGAAAGTGGCGATCCTACAAATATAAGACCTGAACTGAGCAATGAAGAGGAAACAGAAGGGAGCAACACCAAAAATTACTTTTTGATGATCAACGAAGATCTCAAAGAAGATAAGAAAAATAGCCTTAAAGAAATAGAAGAAAATACAAACAAAAAATTGGAAGAGATGAACAAATCTATGGAAGAAACATGTCAGGAGCTAAAAGCTGAAATAGAAACAATAAAAAAGGCACAAAATGAGGAAAAGAAGAAAATAGACAATCTGAAAGAAAAAGCTGGAACCACAGATACAAGCATAACAAACAGTTCAAGAGATGGAAGATAGAATCTTTGAAGTGAAAGTCTCAGTAGCTCAAATAGATGTATCAGTCAAAGAAAATAGTAAAACTAAAAAAGCCATAACTCAAAATGTTCAAGAAATCTGGGACAACACAAAAAGACCTAATTTGAGAATAATAGGAATAGAAGAAGGAGAAGAATACCAGCTCAAAGGCACAGATAATGTTTTCAATAAAATCATAGAAGAAAACTTCCCTAACCTGAAGAAGGAAGCTTACAGAACACCAAATAGATATGACCCCCCAAAAAAGTCAGCACGCCACACTATAATCAAGCCGCAAAACATACAGAACAAAGAAAAAATTTTAAGAGCTGCAAAAGAAAAGGGCCAACACACATATAAAGGTAGACCTATCAGAAAAATGCCTGACTATTCAATGGAAACGATAAAAATTAGAAGGGCTTGATCAGAAGTTATACAAACGCTAAAAGAGCATGGCTGCCAAACTAAAATAATATAGCCTGCAAAATTATCAATCAACATAGATGGAGTAAACAAGATATTTCATGACAAAGTCAGACTGAAAGAAAATCTATCTACTAATCCAGTACTATAGAGAGTATTAGAGGGAAAACTCCAATATAAGGACCTCAGATACACCCACAAAATCACAAACAATCAATAATTCCACAAAAGAATACTCCAGAGAAAGGAAATACAAGCAAGTTACCACCAAAAATGGCAAGAAATATCAATCAATTGACACTAATTTCCCTTAATAATATGAACTCAACTCTCCTATAAAATGTCACACACTATCTAGATGAATACAACAGCAGAAGCCATCCTTCTGTTGCCTACAAAATATACACCTCAACCGCAAGGACAGACACAGGCTTAAAATAAAGGGTTGGGAAAAGATTTTCCAGCCAAATGGTCCTAAGAAACAAGAAGGGGTTGCAAACTTAATGTCTAACAAAGTAGACTTTAAGCTAAAAGTAATAAAAAGGGACCAAGATGGTCACTACTTATTCAGGAAAAAACTGGTCAAGAGGAGATTTCAATCTTGAATATTTATGCCCCTAATATATATATATATATATATATATATATATATATATATATATATATATATATAAAACCTACTTATGTAAAAGAAACACTGCTAAAGCTCGAATACCACATCAATTCTTACACCCTAATAGTGGGATACTTCAATATCCCACTTTAAACCCTAGATAGATCAACCAGACAGAGACACAAAGAAAAATAAGGAGTCTAAAAGAGGTTATGATGCAAATGGATTTAATAGATATCTACATATGCTTCCACCCAAATGCAAAGGAATATACATATTTCTCAGGTCCTCATGGAACTTTCTCCAAAATTGACCACATAATTGGTCATAAAGCAAATATCAACAGATACAAAAAAATGGAAATAATCCCTTGTAACATAGCAGACCACCAGGGCCTAAAGTTAGAGTTCAATAACATGAAAACTCAAAGAAAGCATACCAGCTCATGGAAACTAAACATCACTCAGCTGAACCATCTCTGGGTCAAGGAAGAAATTAAGAAAGAAATCAAAGTCTTCCTAGAATTTAATGAAAATGAATCCACAACGTACCCAAACTTGTGGGAAACAATGAAAGCAGTCTTAAGAGGAAAATTCATAGCGCTAGATGCCTATATGAAAAACCTAGTGAAATCCGACACTAGAGACCTAACAGCTCAGCTGAAAGTCTTAGAACAATTAGAAGCAAACTCACCTAGAAGAAATAGATGGCAGTAAATAACCAAACTTAGAGCTGAAATCAATACAATTGAAATAAAAAGAACAATACAAAGAATCAATGAATCTAAGAGTTGGTTCTTTGAGAAAGTTAGCAAGATAGATAAGCCCTTAGCCAAACTAATAAAAAAACAGAGAGAGAGTGTTCAAATCACCAAAATCAGAAATGGAAAGGGGGACATAACAACAGACCCCCAGGAAATACAAAGAATTATCAGATCATATATTGAAAATCTCAGTGCCGAATTCTACCAGACATTCAAAGAAGAATTGCTACTGTTACTCCTCAAACTATTTCACACAGTAGAAACTGAAGGAATATTGCCAAATTCCTTTTATGAGGCCACAATCACCCCAATACCCAAGCCACTCAAAGACACAACAAAGAAGGAGAATTACAGACCAATTTCCCTCATGAATATTGATGCGAAAATTCTCAACAAAATTTTGGCTAACCGTATACAACAATGCATAAAAGATATCATCCACCATGACCAAGTAGGCTTCATCCCAGAAATGCAGGGCTGGTTCAACATACGAAAAACTGTAAATGTT